>OMNM01064814.1:55366-76108 GCA_900302745.1 Parablennius parvicornis | reverse complement strand
ATTAAAGCGATCATTAATTTTTTTTCTTTGGTGTACACTTTTTTTCCCACTTTGTTTGTTTAATTACAGGAAAGGTGGAAACAGTCATACTTTTTGTCACAAGTCCAAGTGAATAAATAGGTTGTTAACCAGCGGTAGCAACAGGATATGAAGCGAACCAAAGTGGTCCTAAAGCAACGTTTCTTCATTTCTTGTATTTGTAAAGGACACCACACTCCACGTTCCACTGACTGCGAAAGACGGATTAATGAAAAAAAAAAAAAAAAAAAAAAAAAACAACAACGATTAAGGCTGAAATAAAAATACACTTTACATTTTCCTCTGTTCTAAACTGCTCTTTGAAATGATGATGAATCTTATAAATGTGAAAGAATGTCGGTTTTGAGTATGTGCTTTCTGCCATGGTTGTTTTTTTTTTTTTTTTGCTCCTAAAGAATGCATACAGAGCAATAGTTTTGGTAATGTTCGTTTCTTCACTGTAAGCGATAATAGAATGTGCATTAGGGAAATTTATGGATTATACTTGAACTGAATATGTCTCTTTATTGTCATTGTCCCAGGCTCCTTGTAATGGATTATTATTAGAGCATTAAAGGCACCTTGACAGGGATTTTCTCTTGAATTGCAGGAAGTGAGTCAGGGAAATCCCTTAGAATTTTTTTGTAATCTTGATTGAAGAGTGTAAAAGCCTTCTATGCTCACTTTATGTACTTGATTACATTTATAAATTATTTGATATATCCAATTTTTCTTTTACAGTTGATATATTTCTTTTTTCGAACATATACCAAAAACTTCCAGCTAACTTGCATACAGTAGATCACATGACTGGATTAAAATTTTAGATATGTGTTATCTATTTATTTAAATTTTTTACATTTATACATAAATCAGCCAAAATATGATTTTGCAGGTGTTTATCTCAGATTCTTGTGCTCACATCCTTGAGCTTTTCTTATTCTTTATGGATCTTTGTGCAGTTTTAGGTCACAGGAACACAATACAAATGACCTGTAAGCTATTTTAAAGCACATAATCTTACAGTTTCCTTTTCCTGTTGTTCTTGCAGACTGCACCAAGCCTTCGGTTGCTCCAAAGCCAAGATTTGTTTGTCACGCCAGCCTGAAGCTGCCCCCACCTCTCACGACTGCAGCCAGGGGCCCTAGACCATTTATTGCCCCAAAACCTAAAGTCACATTGGAGCTCAATGGCAACCAGGGAGAATGCAGCAATGGCAGCTTACTGAGCTTGGACGGCAAGCTTAATGAGGAGCACGAGAACCAGGCCGATCAAAACAAAGTGATTACTGATACATTGCCAGTGAAGAAACAATTAAACGACTACATCCTCAAATCACCACCAAGCCATTTATGGACTGTGTCACCGGGGCCGGAAGGCAGAGAGGTGACAGAGGGGGGAAAGGAAGAGGAAGAAGACATGATTCACAAGATAGACGAGGATTGGAGATTAATTGACAGCGCCCTGACAAAAGACGGCAACTCCCTGGAAGCACTTTGGGTCCATGATATGAGACTTACAGCTGAGTCCCGGGAGCCTGCGGAGATAATTGCAACGGAGGTGACCGAGGACATGGATCCTGAAGGTTGTGATGCAGGGGAGGCACTGGCTGACACAGATGGCCTCTCAGTGGGTGACTTGTCTGTTAACAGCATTGATGTGGATGCTGGCTGCTATGCTGCGAAACATCAAGACATGGTGAAGCAAGGGAAACTCCAAGTCAAAGACGGAAGTAGAGCAGATGAGTGGATTGAGTTTCCTACAAATGAACTTGAACTCCCCAACAAAGAAAATATGACAGACACTGACCCCACGCAGATATTTCTGAGAGAGGCCACGGAAGAAGAGTCAGGCTCGGACTGTGGTTTCACTTGTAACATTCTGAAGTTGAGATGTGGTCATAAGATTAAAGAAAATGGTGAAGACCAACAGAACATTTGTTTTGATGACTTCGTTCCTGAAGTTCGAAAGCAAGCAACGAAGAGGCATGCTGCCTTAGACAATGATTCACCTCAGGAACCTGTTTACATCTCTTCAGAGGACATTATTAACAGAGAACTAATGCCAAGGTGCCACACTGCTCACAAACCACCAGACAGTCCACTCACACAAACTCGTGTTTCTTTTCTCAAGAGCGGTAAATCTTCATTCAGAAAGTATGGAGGAGTCCCAAATGAACGAGTGGCACAGGAACTGAGTGATTACAACTCACATGTGTTGGGAGATCGGTTGAATCACTTGAACTACTGTCCCAGTTTCAGGCAGGTGTCCATCTCAGTGTCAAAAGACACTGATACCTCGATGACTTCCTCGCTCTCAGAAAGCCAGCTGCTGTCCCCAAATGACTCAGATGTCTTTGAGGACGACCTTGACGGTCACATTGTGCCATTTCTTGATGACACCACCGACACAGAGCAGGACATCAGCGATGAACCTGTATATGAGGAGCCAGGGAAAAGTTTTAAGTCTGAAAATGGCTTTCTTTCTGACAGGAAGGCGACAGGGATGCAGCTCAGGTCTTTGTCACGCTACACATCAAATAATATGGAGGATTCAGGCGGGCAGTTTACTCAGAAAACTTACATGAGTGGATTTGGACAACCTGCGCTCAGCAGTAGCCCCATGTTAGGCGCTGTGCGGCACAAGAGCTACTCCAAACCCCATTACTTGTCTCTGTACCCACGCTCCCTGTCCATGGAGGGGCAGGACATGCCTCTGGGTGTTTACAAAGAAGGATCTCCAAGGCAAAGAGGTGCCCTTTGTTCATCTGATAGCTTCTCCAGGCGCTCCCCTCTGTCTTCCAGTGCCCTGTCCACGCCAACATCTGTGGTTGACATCCCTCCTCCGTTTGAACTGTCCTACATCACAAAGAAGCCCATCACAAAGAGCTCACCCTCGCTGCTCATTGAGGGAGACACGCCAGACAAAAACAGGAAAAAGAAGTCCTCCATCAAGCGCTTCCTGATGCTTAAATTCAGATGGAAAGCAGAAAGCAAGCCTGTTGTAGATGTCAACTCGTCCTCCTTTAAATCCTCAGTGGAGTCCAACCATCACACACCCAGTAGACTTTTGGATTTAGACAGACACAGCATGAGTAGTTCTCCACAGCTTAACTCACGCTTAGTCTGCAAACATCAAATTTCACCTGATCCCCCTTCGACCTTCCTGCTCTACAATGAGAGCAAAAGAAATGGAAACTCTGTGGCGTTTCTCAATCGCAGCGTTGTCCGAGTAGAGTCGTTCGAGGACCGCTCTCGTGTGCCCTTCATTCCTCTGCCCCTGACCAAGCCTCGCTCAATCTCCTTCCCCAACACAGACTCCTCTGACTATGAAAATGTTCCTGCTATCAGCTCCGACTACGAGAACCTTCAGGTCCCACAGCGATGGCCTGTCCGTCAGGCACCGTATTCAGACTTCTTTGATCGTCCCAGTCGTGTGCTGTCCACTGCCAATGAGACGGATGGGTACGTGGACATGAGCAGCCTCCCCGGGTTTGAGAAAAAAACCCAGTCACCTGAACAGGACCCAGAAAGGTATGTAAACAACAACGTCTACTGACCATCCAAGCCGAGGTAGCAGAAGCACATTGTCCAAACACACAAGTACAGATACTAAAAGAGGAGCAAGTACGTATACTGATTCAACATTCTTAATCAAGTTGGAGGTAAGATAAGTAAAGACCTTCAAATGTTCTCAAAGTATCAAAATAAAAATGTAGTTTAAGTTTTTTTGTCTCAACAAGCAAATTTCAATAGTTAACTTGAATATGACTATACAAAAGAAATGTATTCCTGCTTTGTAGCTGGTTTATTTCCATTTTACCTGGTTCACTTTTAGATCCACAGCTACTCGCAGCCAGAATTAAGTGGCTTTTCTCTGTTGTTAGATTTTGTTCTATGTTTTTTTTTTTTTTTAGTAGTAGTTTGTTTTGACATTACATTTAGTCTTTTTTTTTTTGCATGAAACATTCCATCACATAGGGATCATCTGTTATGACTATAATCTTCCTCCACTTTACTTTAAATTTGTGTTGATGTTGGGAAAGAATGTAAAAAAAGATGCTATCTCTAGTGTAAACTCAAATTCGACAGAGCTGTGTCTACACATCATTTTATCTCACCTGTTGGCGCAATAACATTTTGTTTTATTTTAGCACCTCTAAGGTTTCACTGAAATTATGACTTTCTGGTTGTATTATTAGAAAATTTACCGCCCCAAATTATTCATCACTATTCATCATTTGAGGGAGTGTAATTCTATGAATCTAATTTCTAAATATTCTTTGCAAATGCTAAGTAGGCCACACAGGTATCATGGTTATTACTTGTGCATGTATACATTCATGAAGACTGATGTTAGAGGATATAATCGTGATGATTTATTCCGCCCCTTTGCACTGAAAATGAGTCTTTTTTATTACTTTGTGGTCACTGTGTACATTTAACAATGTCCCAAAGGAGGACGATTTACAACTATTTATTATGTGAAGTCCCCTGATGTTTTGATCATAGTGGACTTGGAAGCGAGGAAGCTTCTCTTTTGCCTCACCATGATATTTGATAAACTCCTTCAGTGATGTGTCTATGTGGTGTTGGAGCATGTTGGGTGGGAGATGAGGCTATGCGGGTCAGAGGGTGGTCTCTTCTGATGTTAGTGAAAACAAGCTGGTTTCACTCATAAATCATCTATTTAGGTGTAGAATGAGGCTCCGCCCACTATGATGTTGACTGTAGACCCTCCTGTGCTTCTGCTGTTGTAGTGTTTTTTGGTACAATCAGCCATTCTGTGCTGCCATCAACCCATCCCCCCCTCCTGCGTTCCTGCTGGCTGTGCCCATATCATACAGGCTGCTCAAGATGATTAATAGTCAGAGCATTTTAGAGTCATTGCTCTTCTCCAGCCACTCAGGAACAACACGGAGATACAATCTCAGTGTGCTCTCCAGTCAGCAGTTGTTCACAACGGCTTCCCTCTCCTTGTGTTTTGCCAATTTCTATTGGCTTTGCTCCTGTTTCAAGTAACGCACATGAGCTCTAAAATTCATATTTTGGATAAAAATTTATATTGGGAAAACTGACTGTATGGATTCTCAAAAATATAGAAGAAAGTAAAGGTGTTACTCAATCTGAAATGTGCTTAATGCTTTTTGCTTAATGCTGTTCTGTTTCAACTTTTTCAAATTAATTTGATTTTGAATTTGGTTTTAGTTTGTACATGTGCCTCAGTCATTTCCCCCAAATTCACCTACACTGATATTGACTATATGATTGTATTGGAAATGATTTCGTAGATTTAGTTTGATATTTGAGTTTTTTCGTCCTACAAATATAGACTTATACTGCAAAAAATATAGTATGTACAAGTTTTGGTTCTTGTCTGAATTCACACCTTTGTACAGTGAAGGCTGACTAATAATTTGATCATCTGCACATGAGATAAATTTAGGCTGGGAAGCACCAACTTGCACAACATTCAATAAAGACCTTCAAATTTCTAAAATATAGAATTAGCAAAGCAATCACAGTATTACATTCGAGTAGCTGCAATATTTAGCTTTTGATTACAATTTGAATGTAATTTATTAAGAGTAGACATCTTAGGCAGAAACAATGGCCTCCATTACAAATGTGACTCTCTGTGCTGTGTTCGAGCTTCCAGCATGTGCAGCGACTGTAATCACCAGAACGCAATATCCTGATGGACAGTAGAGCTCGTGGCTGAGGCTGTTCATTTTACAGTAGCCTAAAGGAGACATTAGCAGATAGTTTGGAGATCATTGGTGTCTTTTCCTTATCCTTGCTTCCACTGAGACTTAGCCCAGGGAAGAGACATAAATGATTTTTTTTAATCTACCTTCATAATTTATCTGTGTCCACGTTGCCTTGAGCTTTCGTACCTCATAGCAGGAGAGTGAGAAGTGGCAGAGGCAGTTTCTCTGGGAGTGATATTAAAGCCAAATATAGAAACTGTGCTTGTGCTTTTGTGGTTGAAGCACCCCTGGTATCTCATTTGAGGTTTGATCTTGTAAAGCAGTAATGGGCCATGCAGCTCTAATGGGTGTGATGCAGAGACCTGAACTGCTCACATATGTTGTTCATACGCAGCTAATTTCTATCTCAGTGGGGTTAAATCCGCTGGTGCTCGGAGTGAAACATGGCAGAAACATTGTCGAGGCAATTGGTCACGTTGAGGTCTGCATTACCACCCTAGCTTAAGAACGTGTTTTTATTTGCATGGCTCACATTCCCCATTGAGCCACAACCATTAGCATATTCATTTGGGCTCCCTGCAGTAGAAAATCTTGCAGTAGAAAATATCAACATGTGTCCCTGGCTGGGTACAGTTGTCTCACTTCAGGATCACTTTATTGGCTTCTGCAAAACTGAACTTTTAAAAAATATTTTTCTATCTGGTCACATTTGCTTTCAACATTGAATATGAATATTGTGATAATTCTGTGAAGAGGATCAACAAGGACCTTGAACTTGGTTTGAATAATTATTTGACTAGATGACTGGCCCCTAGTGTCAAGGAATCAGTTTAACAGACAACATGAGTGAAATAACCCCCTGTCTCATGTTTCTGTGGTTAATTCGAAGCTTGAAAGTTGAACATTTGTAAACTGTCCAAGGTGTCCATACTTAGCCTCAACTTGTAATTTGGAGGTCACAACTTTTTGGGGATATCGAGTTATGCATATTAGCCTAATATTAAAATGCTGCTTTAGCATTCTACTTTACAGGTAAGGAAAGTTGCGCAGTTCTCTCATTGTGTCTATACCTGTTTACATACTGTAATATGTTCACTTTTATCGCTGATATTGTACATGCATTTATGCTAGTGTACACATGTTGCATGTTATGGTCTGCACGTACCTCAAACTGCATTATGTATTGTGAGCTTCATGTTTTTCCTGCAGCGCCTATACTGAAGCCTACAAAGTGTGTTCAGTGGCTGTTGGACCAGCAACTGGCTTACTGATTAATGGTGGGCGGGGGACGGTGGGCGAAGAAGACCAAGGACGAACCTCGGAAGAGGAGGAAGGAGGGACTGACAACAACTATGACAGACAGGTTAGATCTCATAAATGGATTTTGGAAATGTAAAGTGACTTTTTATTTAATTTAAAGAAATATATATATATACACAGTACATGTGGAAGGGTTTTGAGATGTCCTTATTTTTTAAACATGTTTTTTCCCCAGTTTACTCTTGTATGCAAAAATCATTGTCCCTATAAAATTATTTAATTTGCCAATTCATGTCACTAAAATTGTCCCTCGGTATGAATGGCAGTGTGATCATGTCTCTGTTTTTGCCCTGTGATGGACTGCCAATGTGTCCAGGGTGTAACTTGTCTTCGCCCATAATTAACTGACATAACTTGCCAACCCGAATTGGATAAAGTAGTATCAAAGATGGATGCAGTCTCCCAATAGATATGTATGTCAGGTGGTGAATCACATACCGCATTTGATGAAATTGTGCCAAAATTTGCTTAAATAAGTCAGAAATGTGCTTGTTCACAGCTGGATGGTCGATCGAGAGCCTTTTACATTGGGAAGGAGCTGCTGGACACAGAGAGATTGTGAGTTATTAGTATCTGTTTCTTATAAAAACATGACTAATCTTCATGTTTTAACTCTCCAGATGATTTATGTTTTTATCTGTCCACAGACATGTTAAAGCCCTCAAGATGCTCCAGGAAGTGAGTGGAGTGTCATATGTCTTTTCAATTAACTAATCAATCTTAATTCATTAACATCAGCTTGCACATTATACTTAAGTGGGTTTATCAGATCTTTGTCAGCTTGAGGTGTGACAGAGAGATTCTGGTAGATTTATTTGATATAAGAACTGTGAAGAGATACAGTATGTAGTCAAAAAGGATAAAGGAGCTGAGACAGATTCAAACAAAAGACACTGCAGTTGAGTGATTTGTACTTTGTATCGGGGCCTCCCCTGAAGAGTTCAGCACAAAATACTTTAAAACACTCTTTACTCCTCTGTTAATCTGTCTACTCTGCAGCCTGCACTGACCACGAGAGCTCATTTAAAAAAAAATTTTCCCCTCAAGAGATGTAGAGTCCAGACAGTCTGACCAGTTCACCTCTGAGATGCAGTTTGCAGTTAAAGCCTCGCTAAGAGCACCTCAACAGTGGTAATGAATTTGGTTTAAAAAAAAAAAAAGAAAACCCCAACAAACCCCAGAACAGAACAGTGATTAGACCAGCTACCTACATCCTAAATATGATCAGATTTTTTGATATGACTGCTCATCTCTTTCATTCCAAAAAAAAAAGAAGATATAACTTCTTTTTATCAGGTGTCTTCTTGTAGTGAAAGGGTTTTAAAAATGCCATCTGTTCTTCTGCACTCCTCCGTGTGGCAGGGTTTTCGAGAAGCAGTGGGGTCGACGATTGGGGACGAAGGGGAGCCGGTGGTGAGTGACGAGAGACTTCGAGAGATTCTCAATGAGCTGCCGGATGTTTACACCCTCCACAGGACTATCCTCAATGAGCTGGAAGATCGACTCCGACACTGGTAAGATGTGAAACATTGTCATTTCAGACATTTCAACAGAAAATATGCTTGATTAAAGAGATTCTATACATGCACTTTCTTCTTTGTAATGCTGGTGACGACTGCTGCTCCTTCATACTCTCCACCTTGTCTTTTCATTCAGGGAGGAGAGCCCAAGGATTGCAGATATATTCCTCTCTAGGAAAGCAGAGTTTCTGGTCTTCACCACTTACATTGGCCACTATGACCGCAGCATGAATTTACTGGAGGACAGCTGTGAAAGTTCCCCTGCCTTTGCAGCCATCGTTGAACAGTTTGAGGTCAGATGTTAAAAAAATAAATAAATAAATTGCTGACAAACAAAACTTAATTTGAATTGAAGCGAACATATTTAGTTATCTTTGTAGTGAACTGATTGTAACATACAAATACTACTAAAAAATAGTATTTAATGTATTATATACAGTATATATCTCATAGCATTTTTATGTTTTTTCATCAGAAGTCATGTTTCTTCTCCAGGCTCCAGGTTACTTTGCACACTTTCTAACCAACAGCGTTTTTGACTATGGCAACAATTTTATGGCCAATCTTTCTAACAATCATGATATAACTTGAGATTCTTAAAATAAAATATTGAATTTAATTGCATTTTTTAAATATATTTTGATATTGATGGTTTGAAACAAGACTTGTGTTCTTCATTGGTGTTAAAATAGAAACTCTAATGGCACATAATAAGGAGTAATTTTATATTTGATAACCTCTTTCAAAACAATTGTGACATGGTATGTTCCTTAATCTGTATGGATTTTGTTATAGAAGCTAATTAGTTCCCAGTATGAAATAACAAGATTATAACTCCAGTAAAAACTGAGCATCTGTTAACCATCCACAGTTTGACTGAACATCATTTAAGTTGCTACCTTTGTAAAGTGCTTGTATGGACTGTATCAATCTATTGTGATGTTTGACCCCGAGGTACATATCCAGTTGGCGTCTGTATCATTAATGGAGAGATGAGTTTTAAATTTTTGCCTTCAATTTATAGACCACTGAGGAGAAGGGCTGGCAGGAAGTCTTTGCAGAGCGGAGCAGTTTTCCCTGTCAGATTTAAGAGCACTAGAGTTTTAAAAGTCCTCAGATTCTCTTTAGCACTTTGTATATTAATGCCAGTGCAAGTTGCTTTTCTTCTGCTGACAGGAGAGTTTTTTTCAGTTTATTGAATTAAAACCATTTGTCAAAATCTAACCCTTTTTACACACTTTTAAAGAGCATGAATTTATCTTCATCCTGTGAGGATTGGCTTGTCCTTCTTTTCACGTGTCTACCATGACATGTAGCCTGAATAGGAAAAGTAGGCAGGTTCAACATTCAATTTAGAAACTCCTCTGGAGGTGCTAGCATCACATCTTTAATAAGCAGAAATAAATCCCCGGGATCTTTGTTACATATGCATATTATTGGTTGATGTCTTTTATGATTCAGAAACTTGTGAGAGGCTGCATGAAACTAAAAACAAAAAAAATTGTCACAGAATCTGCATCTGCTAAAAAGTGTGTAGAGTAAACACATGATCCTAGTCTTGCCTCATTGTAACCTAATGTAAAATCAAGAAATGTTAATCGATACCAGCACAATAACAACTTCTGTTTCTGTAAACAAATAACTAGGATTGTTGAGTTTTGACCAGCTGAGAATAATTTTTTTGTCATGGATCGGGGAGTACACCTACACACTGTACAGTATGCCGTCTAAAGAACAGCCAGCTGTGTCATTAAAGAATTCTACTCAGTCATTCCTGCGGTGAACCTCTTACCAAGTGAATGTGTTGGTAAGGAAACATTTATTTCAAAGTTGTTTATGAGTTATGTCAGGAAGACAAATATTTAGACAAAAAAAAGTTTCCCATTATGTCTTCTTCCATCTAATTTCCCTGAAGAAATCATGGCAATAATGTTTTTTAATGCGGTGCAGAACTAGTATTTATGATCGACATAGTGTCTTCTGATTAATTGCTTTAAGGAAAAGGAATATAGCACGTGGAACAATGACACCAGTAGTAGAACAAGCTATGAAAAAATGTAAAACCATTACTGTGATAAGGAGGACAGCGGCAGGCAATGAAAACAGGCTGTCACTTCCAAAATAAAAGCTTCAAAATGTAACCTATATTAACAGGCAACTTTTATTTAACAACATAGGCTGTTCAATTGTGAATTATAAGCTGCTTTTAAGGCATTTGAGGACTGGATCTGCAAGAAAACACTGTCACTGTGAGTTGGCAGCCTTGAAAGTAAAATGACAAACACAAGTGTCCTGAACGGCAAAATGGTTTATTAGTCCTCCCCATCAAAAATATGTCTGGTGTCTCCAGTCAGTGGTTTAGCGTGAAATAAATAGTCGGTTTTCAAGTGTGTTTCCTTTAATTGTTTTTTTTTGTTTTATAAATTTGAATGGCAAATATAGTATTACAGAAAGAGCCTAACTATTTTGTTTTATTTGTCTCAGGAGCAGAGTGGATGTGGGGAAAAGGTTGCTATCAAACATCAGCTGCTGCAGGTTATTGTGCGTGTGGCTCAGTATCGAATGCTCCTCACTGGTGAGTAAAGAATAAAAGACTTGATTTGATTGAATTGGCCCAGAGTATCCTTCCTGAATAATGTATTTTGTTCAGCTTGGTTACTGCCTCTCTGCCCCCCGCCCCCATGTGTCTCAGTTCTCTTACTTCTCTTACAGATTACCTGAACAATCTCTCCCCTGACTCCAAAGAATACGAAGACACCCAAGGTACAGTAAACATGTTACAAGAACAAACACCAGCATGGACAGAAGCTGTTTGGTACAGATCCTTCTTGATCACAGGGGAGCCTTTCTGCACCCTCTTGTGTGTTGACTGAGAATTTATTTGTGCTCATTTGGCATGAGGAGACAGCCATGAGAGCCAATTTCGATATTTCTGTATGTGGTTGTAACCCACCAGGCAGTCATTCCTACTGCCTTCTATGTGAAACACTGTGATGTGTAATTCATGAGAAGGCAAGTTACAGCAGCACTATCTCCTGCTGTATCTCCAGTGAGAGAGCCATCCCAGTCCAGACATGTAGACACTCCCAGAGAACAGACTGATAAACTTTATTGTGCAAAGAGATGGGGGAAAAAGGAAGAATCTCACCAGTGATGCATGCTTACTGTGGCTGAGATCAGACCCTCAGTGTCTAAAGTGTCATGATGTTTTTGTCTGTTTGTCTCATTCAGCCGCCGTGGCGATCGTGTCTGACATTGCAGACCAAGTAAACGACAGCTTAAAACACGGGGTAAGTGTTAACGCACCAAACAGTCAAGACTCAATTGTGGTTTTCAAAGTCATAGGATCTTGATCAATTTTCTTTTCAAAATCAAGACTCAACTTTCCAAAACCATTTAATTCATATAGAGTGCTGTTTCAACCTGACCTAACAGAAAATAGCTGATTTCAAACATGAAGAAGTGAGTAAATAGCTATGTTCAGAGTGAATTTTTCTTTTTATGCTCACGGTTTTACTTAAAAACAAAACTCTTCAGTAACTTTAGCTTTTTTAAGGAACTCATTTGTGTTTTAGTGCACAAATATTAGGTAAAATAGATTTTTAATTAGATTTAATTCAGAAATATAGACATAGCACTTTTGTTAATTAATCCATGTTGGTGCACACAGACATTAAATTTCATCTACTCACATTACGAGTGAGCAGACAATGCTACGTATGTTGATTATTATCATTTAAAAAAAAGATTCCAGGCAGCAGCCTGAGGCTCAGTGTTGACACTGACAAGATGTGTAACTTTCTGGTGTCCTGTTGTTAATAATATCTATATTACATTAAAAGAAAGATTCAAAAACAATGATGGTATGAGCAATACCTGCAAAAATGCACCTTTTTAAAGATGGAAATGTTCAGTCAGGTTTGGCCCAAACTCAAACAACTCAAACCTCTGTTGGATAAACTGAAGTTTTCTGACTTTCACAGTCATTTTCAAGCTAAACAAAGAAGTTTGATGAAGGTAGTTCTTTTTTTTTTTTAACTACTTTTGTCCTTTTCTTTCTCCTTCTTTGTGTCTCAGGAAAACTTGTTGCGTCTGGTCAACATAGAGTACAGCGTTCATGGCCAGCGAGACCTGCTGCAGCCTGGCAGGGTACGACTACGATAACGGCATTGTTTCTGCCAGTCCTCAGTGTCTGCTCCTTTTTCACAGCCGTTTACCAGGGAATCCCCTTCCAGCCCAGTCTAGAAAACATGACTCACCGCAGACAATGATAGATTTAATTATATTCATGTGTGTTTTCTACCAGTTTTTTGTGAAGGAGGGCACACTGATGAAGGTCAACAGGAAGAGCCGACAACCCCGCCATCTCTTTCTGGTAAAAACTGACTTTTTGTTTGTTGTATTTAAACACACAGGCACGAATACCAGATAGATATTTATATGGTTGATATTTTTTTGTATAAATTAGCATAAACCATAGAGTGAGAAAATATTCGGTCTGGTCTATTTCTACATCCAGACTGAGCTATTAAGTGCAGGGTTTCCTGCCAGGATGTTTCTGAATGCTGACTTCCTGAGTCAGTTCTTTACTGACAGCATGGGTAAGGTCAACATCAGCTCCTGTCCAGCCAAATGACCCATGTAGCACAATGATGCAGTTAACTGTGTCAGCTAAATATTAGTCTCATGCGTACAGAGATTATTTTAAGTAATGTTGAGAAAAACAAACAAAGTGTGTCAAATATAGCAAATAGTAATAACAACCTGTTGTTAGTGGATGTAAGTTTAGTGCAATGTATGATCCATGTATTAACTTGTAATACATACATACATACCGAGTCAAAATTCAGAGTTATTCAATTCCTGAAAGGGAGATGAAATGAGTGACTGCAGTAAAAGTTTATTTAATAAAATCATTGCATAGCGATATCTTTGAAATAGTCTAATCAAAAGAGGTTAGAAAATCGAACGCCATTGCAAATTATCCTCGAGCTGCATTAAGGTGCACTGCTTTCCCCTCCTGTTGTGTTTCTCAAACTTGTGATTTGGGCTTCACACTAAAAAAAACAAACTCATAAATGTCTCGTCTGGGGACATAATAATCATGGCCACATAACTTTTATTCCACCTGTTTATCCACCCAGACGATGATAATTTCTAAAATAAACTATTAATAATTTTTCAGAGAGAGAACATTATTAAAACGCATCAGCTGTTTTTTTGTTGTTGTTTTTTTTAGAAAAAGGCGCTATTACTAATGCTAATTACCATTAACTTTTACACACCCTCAAATGTGAATTAATCACATTTGATAATCAATTTTTAATAAACATATGAGTTCTGGTGTTAATGATTGTCTTTCAGATAGATTGATAGTTCCTTCATTCCCGTGGCGAAATTCACAAATCATATTCATGTCTTATACCACATGTATGTGCTATCTCTGTTAGTTCAGAAATAAACCAAAAAACTGCTGCCATTTAATACATTGATAAAGAAATAATAATAATAACAGTAATATCAATTGAAACTGTATTTATTTGATTACGCCAATCATCATGATGACTTATTGTTGTGGCAAACTTCGTCTTTGGAGTTTTGTTTATCTTTTGAGGTGTTAAATAATGAGGGCGTGTTTATTTTGAGGTGATCTGAAGAGATTCGTTTCTCTTGGCTGGAGATTGGATGTGTAGGAGGCCATTGAGCTCTGACAGACAGACAGCTTGGGGACAATATTTCTGCATTGCATGTCAGACTCCAGTCTTTAATGTTTGGCCACAGCGACATCTGCTGGGGAAATGTTTCACAAACACAAAGCATAAAGTAGACAACCCGATGTCGTCGATATGTGTCAAATACATTGCGTTCAAAGGTTATTTGACATTTTTGAGACATCAAAGCAGCTTTTATTGTCTGAATTACCTAAGTAGAAAACAATCCCACTGCATATTCAATCCAAAACGAATTAGAAAATGAATCTAACCAAAATTACACAACATTCAACATTTCAAGCTTCAAATGTTCCTAAATCAGATGAATTAATATCTATCAATCCATCTAGTTTCTATTTTCCTGATGGAATTTATTTTCATTGTGCTGTATGTAACTTCTAAATTTATTGATTTTTTGCCTTATGTTTTCTCCGAAACCTTTTCACTCATTTATTGTTATATATTTTACATTTTCCACGGATTATTTTGTTCTTTAAAAGCTCTTCTTGATTTTAGTTGTTAAAGATGAATACGTTTTGTTCTCATCATTACAATTGTTATAAGAACAGTTTAGTGTAGTCTCTCATTGCTGCTCAGCCAAGATGTGTCTGTTGTGCAGATTTAACGTGACTGTTTTGTGTTTGTTAGATGAACGATGTCCTGCTCTACACTTACCCTCAGCAGGATGGGAAATACAGGCTGAAGAACACTCTGCCACTAATTGGATTAAAGGTCAGACACTTTCATTGTGATGTGACTAAAACAGTAACAACTCTGGCATCTGTTTGATTCAGCATAGGAAAGTGCTTTATTATTAATTCTGCAATCCGATTTTAAATATTTTTAAAATGGCAAGTTTGAAGTGAAAAGTGCCACTTGTCCATCAACTAATGCAATCAATGAGGCATCTGATTGTCTTTCAATGTAATCTGCAACAGAGAATATCAACCCCAAACATACAGGCAATTTAGCCAGGAACTGTGTTCAGTGTAAATAAAAATGGCTCCTCTTGGAAGGGGTAGTGTGGCAACTACATAGAGTCCATCCCAGCAGGGTGGTCTGTCTGGGGTTGACTTGATGGAGGTGCTTAATCAGCCTCTGTCCACAAAAAGTTTGTGGTTTGTACTCCAAGATGTTTTGAACAACTTTCTTGTAGAGTTCCCACAAAAACTGTGTGCAAATACTGAAAAGAATAAAAAGTATTTGCAAGGCAAAGGGTCACCAAATACTAACCTTGTTCTCCATTCTCATTTACATTTTACTTTCTTATTTAAATATAAACTATCAGCACTTTTTTTCCACAAGGTTTTTCTGTTTAGCAGCATCTTTTCCTCTTGGCAGCCTAATGGACAGCTTAAAAAAAAAATTAAAATTTGAAAAAAAAATATATAAACTTTAGAATGTACAAGATCAAAGTGTTTACATGGTTAAAAGAAAAACAAAAGTCTGCAGATCTACATTCTAAATATTTTGAAATGTTGATTGATAAACATAAGAATCACTACGAATAAAATTAATGTTATCCGTGGATATTCATTAAATGCATTAATAAATTTTTGTCTGTTTTCTCTTTGTCTGATGTTTGTGATTTTCCTGACTGCTCACTCAGGTCAGCAAACCCGCCATAGAAAATGTCCAGAATGCATTGAAGATCGAGGGAACAGACATCTCCATCACTTTGTCTGCAAGGTGGGTCATGCTGCCCTGAGTTCTGTCTAATTGATGGAAAACTTTTATTCAATAATGATGGGGCATGAAATGTATGATTCACCATCGGTAAAAGTTTATTTATAGTCATCAAATACTTTCTGCTGGTTGCAGACATTTTAATCAGCATAACAAAATGCTTGTTGTGTATTCTTTGTAGTTCATTCATTGAGCGAGAGGACTGGTTTTACACTCTTAACCGAACTATAAATGAGGATGTGGGAGGCTCTGCAGCATTCCACAACTGCTCAGGAGAGGTGAGCAAACACATCACGGCTGATTAATTGATTGATTAAAATAAATTCAGTCATCTGTAAGGTCTGAGTAACCTCTTCTGCCAGTCATGCTTTCACAAAGTAAACAGAATGAGACCGATGTCACATTTTATGGCCAGCAGCCCGCTCAGTGAGATAAACCTCTGGATGTGTGTTTGTGTGCCTCAGGCCAGAGATCGTCTTCAGCTGTCTCTTGGTGAGAAAGCCCCCACACTTGTTCCAGTCTCAGAGGTGATGATGTGCATGAACTGCACCTCAGATTTCAGCCTCACTCTTCGCAGACATCACTGTCACGGCTGTGGACGAGTGAGTCACACACAAACATGGCAATGTCTTTCAGACGCATCCATACCTGCTCAACAGACCCTTTGTGTGCTGAATGGACTTCATATCTGTTCAACTTCCTCAGTCTACCTGTGATTCATTCCTGCCATTTGACCCAGATTGTTTGTAGGAGCTGTTCCAGGAATAGATATCCTCTGAAATATATGAAAGACCGGATGGCCAAGGTGTGTGATCACTGTTACACCGAGCTGAAGAAGAGAGGTGAGACAATCCTGCCTACTTTTAAACCATTAGCGGTCTGTTGCAAATTGACCCAAAATAGTTTATCACACTTTTTTTTTTTAATTGTTTTCAGACATTTACATTTACAATTTGATCGAATGGCGTTCACCTACATGTTCTTATATTTTGAAAATAGTTTGATTTAGAATATTAATCTTTGTGCCTTTTCAAAATCCAAAACGAATTCCAGCCTGAATGGCTATAACAATGACATGCATAAACATGGATGCAAGATTCTCTTTGGTGAAGTGGTCTGTATGCTCACTTCGCAATGAGAGTGCCCCCTGTTCGAGTCCATCGGATTGCTCTGGTTTCCTCCCACAGTCAAAAACATGCATTGAAATCAATAGATCTGATGGACAGAGTGGTATAGAGGAAGCAGAAGAGAAAGACAAAGAAATTCAAGAATTGCTGTAGCAAACAACATCAACAGTCCTCTGCTTTTACTGGCATGAAATAAAGTAAATGAATATAGAAAGTGACTGATTTTTTCTGAAATAGCAGAAATTTATTGAGCTGATAACTTCAGGAACAAAAACAGATGAAAGAAATGTCCTCCAAAAGGCTTGTTTTCAATTTTATAACTTCAGTACATCTCCCAACTTGTAGTTTTTAGTTACTGTCATCTAAATGAAAACATCAGGAATTTAACCAATTTTATCAACACAACTATAATGTGTGCAGTGTTTTTATTATATTCACTCTTCATGTATTTTCTGTTGTATCTCATAATCACAATCGGAGTTCCTCTGCTCAGGTGAAACATTCAAGAGTTTATTGTTGTGTGTTCAAGTTGAATACTTGTTCGCTGTTTCAGGTGAAACAAAGTTGCGTATCGTTGCAGGAGGAGATGTGCCTGCTCTGTCGGGAAAGTGCAGCCCATCAACACACCGCTCCACTCGTCCGCTCTCCGCTGTGTTTCAAAACATCCATCCTCCCAATATTTGGAAACATCGCAAAGGCACCCTGACCTTCAACCCGGTACACTGTGAAGCTTATTTGACAGTTAATGATGTAAGTTACTGTTTTATTATGATTATATGAGCAGCGTGACTGTTGTTTGCAGATGACGGTGTATGACGAGGGCTCTATTAAAGGCAGTCTACAGCGCAGTAAGAAGAGCAAAAGGAACTGGAAGAAACTGTGGTTTCTTCTAAAAGACAAGGTGCTTTACACCTTCAGAGCCCAAGAGGTGAGGGGAAACATGCACTCCCCCTTAACCTGCACAGCACATATCAACACATGTATTTCACACAGCATGAAGCAAATGCTCTTGAGTTTCAGTTCAAATAAGTAAAAGTGTTGTGTTTTTAATGCATTTCTTTTCTCTGATGGATTTTCTGTGCGCAGGAGACGGTCGCGTCGGAAAGTTTACCGCTATTGGGCTTCACCGTACGGCTGCAGGACAAACAGGATGGAGACAGTGAGACCAACGTCTTCCAGCTCTACCATAAAAACACTTTGTTTTACACCTTCAAAGCAGAAGACAACTACACAGCTCAGAGGTAAGACACGTGTTTGTCAAAAAATATGACACATTAAGAACATTGCAGCTATGATTTGAAACTTTGAAACCTCAAGGAGGTCTGAATGTCTGTCTTTCTGTTTGAAACACACTATATGTTTACTAATTGCTTCTTAGTGAGGAGAAAAAAAGTCACCAATGTTTATAAAATTCATGTCCCTTAAGCCACTTACTGTGTTATTCTTAATTGAAGTGGAAACACAGAAATAATCTAAATAAGCCCTTTGAGGCTATCTCCAGGGAATGATCTCACAAAAATAGAAAAGTTACACCACTGGGACCAAAACAGTTTCTTCAAAAGTCACAAGCAAGCCTCAGAGTATTTCTGTTAATAACTCTGCCATCTGTCGTTGTAACATGCACAGGATTGCTAATTTTAAGGAAACATCAGACAAAAAAATTTACTGAAGTTTATTTTTTTCTTACAAAGTCTCATTACTTCTGTCACAGGTGGGCCAGCGCCATGGAGGAAGCCACGGTTTTATAGAATCAGCCTAAAACAGACGCCTGCTGCTTTTCACACTTACGTCCTGTAAGGAAGACAGACTGAAACCAAAAAAAGGAAAAGACAAGGAGCAGAGACTATTTCATCATGTCTGCAAGATGTAACCTGCAGAGCTGGATTAAAGAAAAGAAGACACGTTGTTCTTTGAGAGAGGACATGCTCACCTACTTTACCAACCTCCGGTGTCCCCTGCCTGCTGCTACAACAGGTGTAGTGCTGAGAGATGCCAGAGGTTTTGGCCCAGATACTTGCCTGTGTGGAGCGTCATCATTGGTGTGACCTGCATCTTCCCCCAGCAGATGATCAACGGCATTGATGCAAATCATCGGGAACAGTATTTTTCTGATCTAATTTTGATTACAGCGCATCAGCCATTTGTTTCTATAACTGTACAAAAACACACTTTCACACAGACATGCCATTTTACTGCTGTTTACAAAGAAGATAAATGTAGTGCCACATTTCAGTGTCAGTCAGAATTATTTAGAAAAGGCTCGTCTTTATTTATACACCTTTGCTTTAACATGTATTCTTACACTAGAATCAAATCATCTCTTTTACTAACACTTGAAGGCACCGGCTATATGAACGAATTAGTAATTTTATAGCTATATAATAATGTCTATTGCTTTGCCATGTACTGTATTGCTGGACATGGTCCTGCCAGTGAATATGTATTTGTATGCTGTTTGCACTGATATTGAAAAGAAATATTAACCTAAAGAATGGAAATAAGAGTATGAAGACCAAAAGCTGAGCTACTGTACGTAATTTAGTGACTACTGGGAAAATGTAGACTACGTAATATGTCTTTATAATTTTACTGTCCAATAATATTGTAAATTCATATTTGTATATGGCACGGACTGAAACTGGAATCATTGATTTCACTGACTTATGTAGTCAGTGTCTTTGTACTGTACTTTTTATTTCCATTGCTAATTTTAAAACAAATTAAAAGAGGATATGAAATCAACACAATCAGTGTCTGTCTTTATTCCCCCCTTGTCCTCTAGATGGCAGGGGGACTGAACATTAAAATACAGCCTGCTGCCATTGATTTTCTGTCATACTGCCCTTGTAGATGAGCTCAGTCGCTATTGTACATTAAAAAAAAATCTGAACTCTTTGCTCTCCACTCGTAGCTTCCCTATACTCAAATACTAGTATGTTGTGCCTGTCTTGATACACAGCTCATACAGTATGTGGCCTTTTCTAAGACCAAACTGGTGACAAAAACTGGAACTGCTTGGTAAAGAAACTGCAGCCAGTGATTGACAGGACCAGTGTGCTGTGTGGCCAAAGAAAGGCCAGCCCCGCTCCGCTGCTCTTCCTCCCCTGAGGCTTCCCGACCCAGAATAATATCAGGCTGAAAGTTTGCTTTCTGGGGCTTCTGAAAAGTTGCAGACACCTCGTCCTATATAGAGGACAGACCATTTATCATTCCGCTCTCCCTCCCAGCCCCAGCTCTGGGTTCTGCCTCTTCTCTTGCTCTCATCAGATGTCCAAGCTGGATTTTCACTGCATGTGTGACTCTTTGTAAAAATTCTTCATAAATGACAGATTGTCATATGAACCCGCCCACACGTCAAGCACCTGCTGCTACAGCTCCTCAAGCTGTCTGATTGATTCATCAATCAATCCTTATTCATATAGCTCATTTCAGACAATTAGATGCAACTCAAGGTGCTTCACAAGAAGCTGAGATATATCATATACATACACACACACACACACACACAAACACACACACACACCACACGATGGGATATGATACAGGATATTGCTTTAATATATACACACACGCACGCATACGCACACACATGCTGTAATTTAAGAAAAGCTTCATTCATTTATCAAGTCAGAGCAATTTTCCACTTCATC
>OMNM01064814.1:34770-50787 GCA_900302745.1 Parablennius parvicornis | reverse complement strand
TGTGTGCGCGTGAGTGTGTATGTGTGTGTGTGTGTTCATAAACGCCAGGAGAGGATTGGATGAAGTGCAAGCGATGACAAAAAGCATCCTGGCTCGACACCTCCATGTTTGTGTGATTGGGAGACACGCAGAGGCAGAGAGGCGTTAACGGAGGAAAGGCAAGTGCTAGGTTTGTTCTGACCTAGTGTGTGTGTGTGTGTGTGTGTGTGTGTGTGTGTGTGTGTGTGTGTGTGTGTGTGTGTGTGTGTGCGTGCGCGCGCGCGCATAATGGACAGCTCAACTCATGTGGAAAACGTGGCTATTATGATAACTGAAGTGACCTCTATTCCAATTAGGGCACGCGGGTGGGCATTCGTCGCAACCACGGGCGCACGCATGGGGAGGCGCGCGCTCGTGAAGCAGGTAGACGTCAGAGTTCGCCTCGCTCGTCTCGCGACGCACAGCAGAGCTCAACACACTTCCTCAATCGACGGAGTCACAGAGTTAAAAAAAAAGAAAAAAGAACCAAGGAGGAGAAAAGAAGCCAGTTTCGTCTCTGCGTGGAAAAAAAGAGGCCAGCTCCGTGTTTGCAGGACGAGGTGAGGCTGCCATTATTACCGTTTACAGACCAGCCTTTTCACATACTTTCTGTAGTTTTCTTTTACTTAAGAAGTCTACAGAAAGTTGGTGAAGGTTCCTTCTTTTCATCCGCGGAGAAACAAACTGTAACGTTGTCGCTTTTAATCGTAACTCTTGGCGATAAATGTCGGTATTTCCTCGCAGAAACCGCACATAGTATGACATTGTTTCTCAGCTCTGTGAAGGAAACTGTTGCTACATGCTCCGATTGAAACCAGTCCGCATCCACAGCAGCCTGCAGAGCTGTGTTTATGTATTTTTAACCCGTCCCGGTTTTTACTGGCAGAAGACAAACATCACTGACATGCACAGTCCTCCTGCATATGTAGTCCACTCAAACTAGGACACTGATTCCTCACACTGTTGCTGCTTCATGTCTTTGTTATCATGATATTACAAAAGTTTAGATTTCTTTATATTTGACTAAATAATCGTCTTTATTTTCATCCAGTCAACGCCATCAACGAGAGGTTTGTCTAGCTTATGAACATCTGTCTGTAAATACAGTAGAAATACGACAATCTGCAGGGTTTAGTTTTGTTTGTAAACTGATATAGCTGATTTTTTACTAACAATGGCCATTTATCAACACTATATTTCAGAAGGTGCACGTTATTGTGCATTACACCAATGCATATCAGGTCTTTATAGTCTTATCTTATCTCGTCTTCGTTTTCTTTCTTTTACAAACACAGTCAGTGACTTCCAGGTTTTGATGCTGCTGATGCTTCTCTTTGGAAAAAGCCAATAATACAGTATATTGACAGGTTAAATGTCAGGACTCACTGATGAGAGATCCTGAGCGTCTCTTGATCAAGTGTTAACATCTTCTGTGGCTGTGGTGTGAGCATGTGTATGCATGGAAATACATTGGATTTACGGTTCATTCACGGGTTATAGACAACACTGTTACTCCGAGGGGATGGTAAGCTGGTCTGGACAGTCTGCACAGGGGGAGTGCAAAAGACACACAGTTCCATTGATTTGTCAGAAAGACAGTGTGGCTGCAATGTGCCATCTGAGTCAGACCTGATGTGACATCTGTGGCCAGCCAACTGACAAGTCAACCACATCCTTCAAAGGAGTTACAGCACAAAGAAAATCAGATGCAATGGCTGATTCTTGGTCGACACTTCTGACAGCTCACGGTAGAACTAGAAATCTCTGTAAATGTTTTTGTTTTGTTTTTTTTGTTTTGTTTTTTGGGGGGGAGGAGTTGCAATGGAGATGATTCAAAAATATTTTCAGTGTATGTGTCAGAGGTGCCTGTCAGGACTTGTTAACTCTAAAAAAAAACTTTACAGCAGTATGAACTTGATGCGTACGAATCGTGAGCTGCTTTAAAACAGTTCTAAGTGATAATCAAATGCACTTTTTGTAATTTATTTTAGATCATTTCTGTATTGTATCCAAACACCCTAACGAGAACAGCATTGTTCTACTCCAGGGCCCAACCTCTTAGTTTTTTTAAACTTTAAACATATATGTTTTCCTATTTAAATATAAGCATGAATTCATAAAGATTTTCATGTAATAATTACTGAGCATTGGCTAATTAATTCATGTGGATAAATGTAATGATGCAGTTATAGTAGTGATGATAAAGTGTGCTGTCTGTGCCAACAAACACTGTTTTTATTGTTATTCATTAATTCGGGCGGGAAGTAGAGTTAAGCAGAATAGGAAGTTTGGTCAATTGTAAGTTGCAGTGTACTGATGTACGAGACATAACCAGTGATTTTAACACACGGAACAAATCGAAACTGCACATAAACAGTTTGCTAGGTAATCAATCATGACTGGCCTCAATCACATGGTATGCTTGCTATTGATCACCTTAAAAACCCTGACATTGCAGCAGCAGTGAGCAGTCAGTGTATGAACATGGTCGTTCGTCACGCTCCCCCTCTCATGCTTAGTGGATTTTTTTTTTTTCCCATCTTACTTTTCTTGTCTCAGAGTGGGCGGCTATGGTTTTAAGATTGTGAATACCAGCTCGGCCTACTGCGGAGCACAGCGTGCTTGTATTTGGATTAGCGACATGTTGAAGCTCGCTCTGGCTTTGTAGTACAAGCAAAGACCTCCACTATTGCCGCTGCAACCTCTTGGAGAATGTATAACTAATGGGACTGGCGACAGGGATATAAACAAGTAGCAGACGTGCTTCATGCTGCCAGAACATTCGGACACAAGTTGGTTTTTCTCGAAGGATCTGACTATCATACTATTTGCACAATAGGCATGTAAGACAGGATGGGTGCGACTGAAGAGACATGATATTTTGCCTTGCACATGGAGACAAGTGGTGTGTAGGTTGTACTAGGAAATGTTCTGTTGCATATTTGTAGTAAATTATGCTTGAAGGAGCTGGTGCCACCAACAAAGTGTGCTTACAAAGTTGATACACCACTCCTGAGAGAAAAGTACATTTGTTTGCCATCCATTCAAGAGACTCTTCAAATGTTAACAAAAAGAATTATTAATATTATTTATTTAATACACAAAGCAAGTTAAATTGAAGAATACAAAGTCTATGCTTATGTCTTTCAAAGCCATTATTTTGTTTTGACACTGTCACTTCTGGAGTCACACACAACAATCGCAATTATCCATCTGATTATGATTGTCTGTTTTGTCCAGGAGAGAACCAGGCCTGTCGGGCAGTTAGAGTACTAAACCCCAAACATGTACAGGACCTGGACCATCTTCCTTTTGACGACTTTATAAACATCTTTCTATCTCAAACTTTTGAAGCAGTGGAAATCAAATCTTTAAGAGCAGAAAATTCTGAGGTGCAAATGTCTGAGGGATAAAATAAACATTTGTTTGTTAAGAGGTTTAAAAGGACTACCTTTTCTTCTTTTTCCAGTCCTGTTTTATGTCATTTATTGAAGTTTTTTCAAAAGTAAACCTGCAGTTACATTATATGAATTGGTTCTAACTGGGAATGAATAGCATGCTGGAATAAATAAATAAATGTTGCCTGGTTTACACTGTTTTTTTCCATCTGTGACAGGAGGAAACCCCGGTGCTCTTCACCATGGCTCCTTTTTTGAGGATTGCCTTTAACTCATACGACTTGGGTGTCCTTCCTCCGCTGTCTGACTCACCTTTCTGCGCTATCAAAATGAAGGAAGCTTTAATAACTGGTGAGAGAATCTGAGATGGCTCGCACAATTCAAACGCTGTGTTAGCTTGTAGATTCATATGGGTTGTTAAAAAAATCTTGTGAATTCAAATTATAATGAGTAACCGTCCAAAAGACACCGTAAAAATGAGAGTTATTGACCTTTTAATCTTTTTCTGCATCATGAAATCACATAAAATATTTAGAAAGTAGACAAGTATTGTTATAAGATTTTTTTTTTTACTATTTGCTGAGAAACTTCTTTTGATGCTTGACATCTCTCTTGATCTTCCACTTAGAAAGAGGAAAAACTCTGGTTCAGCAGAAACCCACCATGTACCCGGCCTGGAAGTCCAGCTTTGATGCACATATCTATGAGGGCCGTGTGCTGGAGATTCTGCTGATGAAGACGGCGGAGGAGCCGTTGGCTGAGGTCACTGTCGGCGTGTCAGTCCTTGCTGAGCGCTGCAAGAAGGCCAATGGACACGCTGAATTCTGGGTATGGCAATAAGGATGGTCCCTCCTGCAGCAGCAACACAGTCTGCTTTTTAACTGTGTGTGTGTGTTTTGTGTCCAGGTGGATCTTCATCCCTCTGGGAAAGTGATGATGGCAGTGCAGTATTTTCTGGAGGGTGTGGATGCAGGTGACTAAAAACAAAAGAGCCACTTTTAAGTAACATTTTGAAAAACTTGACTTTTTTTTTTAATTCAAGTCACTGACAAGCTTGAGTATTGATAGTCTCCTATATTCACATGAATATCAATTTGTGAAAAAACCCCTTTTTTTGTCATCTTGTGTAATGACTGATGTGTTTTTCTGTACCTGGAAGAGCGTAAACAGGCTTCGAAGGAGGAAGAGGCCCCCACTTTGACCCGGAGACGAGGGGCCATCAAACAGGCCAAAATCCACTTCATAAAGAACCATGAGTTCACCGCCACCTTCTTCAGGCAGCCCACTTTCTGCTCTGTGTGCAGAGAATTTGTCTGGTCAGTCCAGCCTACATTTTTAATAAAAGAAAAAAACCCTGAAGACAAAAAAACTTCTGTTAGTGTCTATTAGAGGAAGCTAAACTCTGCATGGGTGTTATTGCACAGTACTGCCTACTGCTCCACCTTCAACTTACTACATACTGCTCCACCTTCAACTTTGCACTTTGACTAATTGTTGAGAGATGAAACAAGTGCAAGGCATTGTAGCTGATGTACTGAAACAACACCATGATGACTAGTTCTGAAAGATTACGAGCCAAACCCTTAATAGTTTTTTTCTTGATGAGAGTAATTTTATCTACTGTGTTTTGCTGGCTATTGAAAACTACTTTCAAGTTGTAATAACTGACATGGATGACTGTTATTTTGTGCCTTCTGACTCTCGCAGGGGACTCAACAAGCAAGGTTATAAATGCAGACGTAAGTGAACAATATTATAAATTCAGTGCAGAGTTGTACTTGAAATAACGGGCCAAAAGTGTATGGATGATATGTTTCCAAGCTGTGTTCTCTGCCACATTTTCACCTTGTTTAGAGTACTTTGTGCACATATATACAAGATATTCAGATTCTTTTTATTTGGCTTTTTCACAGAATGCAACGCCGCCATCCACAAGAAATGCATAGACAAAATCATCGGCAGATGTACTGGTACTGCTGCCAACAGTCGCGATACAGTGGTACGTGACACATATCCCTGCACACCGTGTACTCTCAGAGTTCCCCATTTGTCTTCACTTCACTGTCCTTCGCTTAATTTGTTTGTGGATTTTCTCCATTTTACTATCAGCTATCAAGCTCATGCAACATTATTGCATCAGAGTTTTAAAGAAGGCAGATAGCAGTCGACTTCCACATCGAGTGAAAACTTTTACAGTCACTGCGAATAAAGAGGGCTTCATGTAGACAATAAAGACATTGAAAATACTTAATTGTGCGTGTTTATAAATGTTAAATTCTAGATTAGATTTTGTTTTTAAAAGCATGAATGAAATATCGAACAAACTTGAGAGAAAAACTAGACATTTTTACATTTGACAAATTAAAATTAGAGAGGTGAGCATGAGACAAAAGCAAATTTTTTTTAAAAAGGAGCAGTTTTCCTGGGATGCTATGCCAACATTGTAGGACTAATCTGTGACTGATGTGCTCAATCTTTTTCTGTCCACACAGTTCCAGAAGGAGAGATTTAATATTGATATGCCGCATCGTTTTAAGATCCACAACTACATGAGTCCCACCTTCTGCGACCACTGTGGGAGTCTGCTGTGGGGTTTGGTCAAACAAGGCCTCAAGTGTGAAGGTAAAGGATGGCTACAGTCAACTGGAGGTTTGGTGGAGTCTCAAGTGTAACTTAACAGGGTTTGTTTTTCTTCAATTTGCAGATTGTACCATGAATGTTCATCACAAGTGTCAGGATAAAGTAGCCAACCTTTGTGGTATTAACCAGAAACTTCTAGCTGAAGCTCTCACACAAGTCAGTCAGGTGAGTAAGTGGGGAAATGTCTGAAAGAATTCAATTGAGTGCATGAGTGTGATCAGAGAGAGGTTGCTGAGTTTACACCTACAACAAACCCTGACACAGTTGCTATATTAGTGCAATATGCAAGGTATCCGGTACAGTTTGATCGAAGTCTGATATGCATCAATGCCAAACCTCTTTGAGCAGACCAAACACAACAGACTGTCAAAGCCTTGTAGTTTGTCAGCATCTCTGTGTATAGAATTCACATTGTGTTTTGTCTCCTTTGTATATTTTATAGCCCGTGCACACAGTTATTGGAGAATATACTCCAGGGTATAATATGTGTAACAAAAAAGACAAAAACAAAAAAAAACAACATGCGTGCAAAGTCAGGGAACTCTGACTGATCGAATCAATTGATTCAATAGTCACTGAAACTTTTGACGTACATTTTCAACAAAAAACATACAAGTCAGGTTTGATGTTAAGTTTTGTCATACAAAATCAAGTCATATACAGATACATTAGTTTATTAGTTATGGATTAATCTTGTCTGTCACATTTATCTGGCTAATGTGGACAGGTCTGAAATGTGTTAGACGACTCAGTATGTCTGATATGTCACCTCACAATACAATTTGATTCTCTGGGCTGGATCTGCACTTTTTTTTTTTTTGTGGAGTTGACAATCACCCACATGGAGCTCCCATTAAATGTAGATGCAAAGTCAGCAGGGCCGTGTGGTAAGATGACACCGTTGTCAAAAACAGTGGGGAATACTCCTATGTCTCAACAGCTAAAAGCTTCCTGAATTTAAGACCAAAAGAAAAAATAAACATGAATGACCTGGTAGCAGTTTTCACATTGTGCATGAATCTAGGGCAACCATAATCAGTATGTGCACTTAACTCTCTCTGATGTTATAGTTGTGTCAGCTCCAGAGTGTTCACAAGTCACAAAACTTTACTTAAACTTTCATTGCTTGTAAAAGGAAAAAGCTGCCTGGTAAAACAAAATAAGTGAGAGTAAATAAACTTCATGTGCTATGCATGGCCTGCTGTTTAAGTAGCGTTTAACACTGGCATTACCTCTGCAAAGTAATATATGTTGCACATGGCTCAGTGTTTAAACTTTCGTTAATTATTTTATATGCCTGTGCTGAAAAAGCATTCATGTACTGGCTTTTGCATATCTACTTTTTAAGTATGCAAATCAAAACAACCTGTAGGAACTTAGATGAAAAAGTATCATAAATTTTTATTACACACGATTATATTTTAATAAGGAAATACAATTCTGAGATGGGATTTTGAAAATGCTAATGAAACTAGATAATAGCAGTTTATATTGCTGACATGATTAAACTCTTAACTTTTATGTACATTCATTCTTGGACCTTATTCCCAATACTGTTTTCTGTTCAGACATTTTTGTCTGAACAGAAAACAGAAAGTTTGATCGTATAGATTTGAACATTTAACACAGTAATTACAACTCCGAATTAGAGATGACTGCAGCTTTGAAATATATATACATAATAGTCCATCTATCACAACCAAAACTTTATTTTTACACCATATTATAGGATCAAGCTGTTGTGATATTTTTGCTTATGTTGCATTAATGCTTTTGTTTGATAGTTCTTCAGGAGTCATTTTCCAAATGTATGTCTTTGAAAATGCCCTGATATTCAAAGCCGTGAAATTTTGATCCACTTCTGTCTTCAGCAGAGTGCCAGTGTTGACCTGAGCTGTGATCCCAGCTGAGCCCCCCGTTCTAGTTTTACATTTGACCCCGTTGTCGTCCTAAATTCAGCCTCTATCACGGCCTCTTTCTAACACATATCTAAACACGGAATACAATCCTAAGTCAGAGGCTAACGTCACACATATTCGACCCCTAAAATAGTGTTATTTAAAACATCTCTAATGAAAAAAACATCTAATTCGGTGTCACATAAATGTGAAGCTACAAATTACCAGTGTTTGGACAGATTGTGAAACCTGACCTTTAAGTTAACATGAGCTTTTCACTCAGGTGTGTTTAAGGGCTTCTTTGTTGTGAAACTCCCACTTTGTTGGTTGTCTTGTTACAGATCTCTGGTTCCAGTCAATCCCTCTTTAGTTTTAGGAACAGACGAGATGGAAGATTCAGACATGTGTTTTACCAGGATTTACCTCCAATAGACGATGACCAGCCCTGGGAAACTACGTGTCTGGAGGGTTTATATTTATTTATCTTTTATTTTTTTCTCTTCTGCACCAGAGGTCCTCCACTCGTCATTCAGATCCAAACCTGCCTAATCTGTCTGATATTGGAATCTATGATGAAGTGAATAAGCTTGCTGGACTTGGGATCAATGGTGAGTGAACGTGTTCCTATGTGTGCATTTACTCTAAATATACTCTCATGCAATTGAACTGACTGTATTGCCAAACTGCTGGTACTTGTAGAATATTACAGGGGATCAGAAGAGGTTTTAATTTTTTTGTTTGTCCATCAGATGTGTCTCCTTATGGCACGCTGTGGGAGGGGTCCAGCCCACGGCCACACTCTCGTATTACTCATCTGACCCGGGTCAATGTGGATAACTTCGTCTTCCACAAGGTCTTGGGAAAAGGCAGCTTTGGCAAGGTAGTCACGGAGAGCCCAGTTTAACTTCTATTAACATTTACCAACTGTCACAAATGTGATTAGAGAATATATTCTTCAGTAATGGTGTTGATTAGAGATGAGATCAAAGAGTGAGTTGCTGAGATTTATTTATCAACTACTTCTCGTCTCCTCAGGTTCTTCTTGCAGAGCTGAAGGGTCGTGACGAGTACTTTGCAGTGAAAGCGCTGAAGAAAGACGTTGTGCTGTTGGATGACGATGTGGAGTGCACTATGATAGAGAAGCGGGTCTTGGCTTTAGCCTGGGAAAACCCCTTCCTCACTCACCTTTACTCCACCTTTCAGACCAAGGTTGCACCTCGCCACTATAGTCTATATTTTCTATATTTACTATATTTTCTGAACATCATTGGTGTGAGTTATGTTCTCGATGCTTAAATTGCAACCTGTGTCCAGGAGCATCTGTTCTTTGTGATGGAGTATTTGAACGGAGGTGACCTGATGTTTCACATTCAAGAGAAAGGACGCTTTGAACTCTACAAAGCCTCGTGAGTCGCATCCTGCCACAGCCTCAATAACACACGTATTCAGTAGAAACCAAAGACAGTATCTGCAACACTAGTGAATCATTGCCTGCTCGTGTAGCTGCCCAGAGACTCGAACACACAATGAAAGAAGAGCACAAAATTACTCTCATGGTGTGTCTCTTTTCGAATCTTCTCTTTTACATAATCAACTGGTATCTGATGGGCCATAGCAGGGCTGGCTTCCATTACCTTCTGTTCACTAGCAGACAGCCTTGTAGTGAGCGAGAAGCTCTTAGTGCCATTGTACTGTCGTGTGAGCAAGGAGGTATCAGTTACTGCCACCCACCTCCCAGCATACTGTGGGAATCCCTCCAAAAAAAAAAAAAACACACATACAAAACAATGGAAAGCTGTTGAAAGAAAGTATGTGTTACAAAGTCCATAGCTTGGTGGCACATCTGAAGCCAGCTGAAGTTTTAAAAAGTCACACATTCATAGATTTGCTAACCATTCCTAGCAGGTGCTGTGAGACAAACAAATCAGGCTTCAAGTAGAATTTAAATAAAAGAGAAATTATCTCGTTCACAATGTTTAGAATAATATGCACAATGTGGGCTTTTATGGCTGATTCAAATCGGCTGTGTCAAATATAAATCTTTCTTCAGTATTACATTACAGTATTACATTACAGTATTACATTACAGTAGTATTTTGATGTCATGTGTATAAATGTGAAAGGCAAATTTAAGTTGAGATTATATAATTGTCATAACCACAGAGACTTTTTTTTTTTGTAGTGCTGCAAATTCTTGACAGAATGCGTGAGCCTTCTAATCCTTTTAAACCATTACACTGCTTTGTGCAATGCTTTTCTCTCGGCCTTGCCCACTCACTGATCCTACACTACTGTTATATCTCCTGTAGTTAAACCAATGGAGCATTAGATGACAGGAGTAATTCTCTCCTTTGCAAACACAGACACCTGATCTTTTGTTGGCATCCACTGAAATGCTCCTCACTCAGTAACTGTATTCATGCTGGATAATTTACCCTCAGGGAGCAAGACAGAGAAGGACGGCTTTTTTCATCATGTCACAATGCATTAATTTATGAGTTTGCATGTTGGCTTTGGGGATTAGTGATGTGGCAAAGTTTTTGCAACAAGCCATCATAAACCTTAGCAGCTAGATTGGTGGCAGCAGTGGTTATCCTGGATTCTGAACAAATGTAGTGTATGCCTCCTGACAGATAATCTAAACTTTATTCTTTCTGCATTGTTGTGTTGATACTCTCATATCACGTCTGATCTGAGCTTTACTGCTACATACACACAGCATCACATAGTAGCTTTCCTACTTACCACCTTGGAAATCAACAGCCCATCCATCCATCTTTTTTGTTTTCTGAATTATCAATGAAGAAGTCTCATAAATTAGTCAATTCAAAATAATTAACTGACTAAATTAATCTTACTTCATTAGTCTGCTAATAATTAAGTCACTTCAAATGAGTGAATTAAAAACCTTTCGTTAATAAACATTCAAATGTTTTTATGTACTGTACCTCAAAAACGAATGATTGTCACCTGATATTGACAGCTTTAAGCTGAGGTCAACAATTTCCTGTGTTAACCTGAATGAGCGCACGCTGGTAAATACTATGTGGAACATGACTAAAATAAATTGCACCTTACCCAGTTTGGGGTTATTACTGCTACACTGAAGCCTTCTTTGTATATTTGCCTTGTGGTTGTAACTTGTCCTCCATATTCTGGTTATAATGCATAACTTAGCTTTTTACATGAGTTGCATCAGATTTGCAGGATACACCATCTCCACCATCTCAGTATCTGTCGTTCCTTAAACTGGGCATGTTTTGTATGAGTGTTGACATCAACTACTTTCACAGTATAAGTTGTTAAGATATTTGCAAGTTGCTGTGATGACGTCGTGTACAGATGCACCAGCTGCCACAGTCAAATGGGACGCAACTCCTGGACGCGGTTATGCAACATGTGTCCTGAGGCAGTGGCTGAACTGCAGCATTTCACATGGCCTGTTTACCAGCACAAAGCCCCGTGCCCCCAGCAGCCACTGCTAACCTGTGAACCTGTTGATGCCAGTTCAGTCCTTCAGTTCGACATTTGCCACTGAGCAGAGCTCTATTTATTCCTCCCTAAAAACAATCCAGACTTATTTCAACATGCATTTTCATGTTTGTGCTGTTGTTTTAAGCTGCAGGTAGATATAGTAGGACTCTAACTTGCTCTTTTGAAGCTATCTTTATATTGATGTCAGGATACTGAGTTGATAAAACCAGACAACCTATTCAATCCTTGTCAGTAGGTCATTTACAGTGAATGACTATGAACTGGAGCAGAGCGACAGTGTCTGTGTGCTCTCAGGACTCCATCGTTCCTCCTGACACACATGACAAGAGAAGCGGGTCAGTGATAAGCTAATCTTTCAACTCATAGTAGATTCTAGGTTTCACATTATCAGTATTATTCCCCTGTCTCCTGCTCCATACAAATGTCTTCATCAATAATTCAAGCCTACACTGAAATGAGTCTGCAGTGACACCAGTGCCCAGCTGCCAACTCTGTCGTGAGATATCCACACTGCAGGTTTTCATCAGAGATGAGGAGCTGATATCTGTCTATTTCTTTCCCTTTTGTCTTGCCAGGTTCTACTCTGCTGAGATAATCTGTGGCCTCCAGTTCTTACACTCAAAAGGGATTATCTACAGGTCAGAGCAAAAATATGAATTACAACTAAATGTGTGGTATATAAACTTTTAAATACTAATTACTTCACATCAAAGTTGAGATCTCTTGAGTTTTATTTTAACTCACCAGTGATGTTAGTTTATTTGCTAGTTTAGTTTTAAGTGCTTTCTTAAAATTACGTTGCAGATACTTCAAAATCTCCCAGTAAGGTAATCCCACACATTTCAACCCTTTTTTTCCCCTAGAAGTTTCGTTATCATTGTGTAGTAATGAAATTGCAAGCAAGGTGTGTTTAGAAAGCTTCCACTGTGGGCACAGTCCTGAAGAGATATTCTAAAATAAATGATGAAACTTGGTTTTTATAGGAAGGAGAGTGTAAACATGAGTAATCCCTCATAGTCATAAAGCTAGGAGCAGTGTAAGTGGTTTTGCTACCATCCATCAACCAATATTTTCCAATTTAGATTGCAAAGGTCTGATTTTATTCATGAAAAGGTTTGGCTAAGGAAAAATATACACAGATCATCAGTTCGTTAACACAAAGAGACGCCGCCACCGACACAAACCTGCTCTGTAAAAACACATTCATCTTTTTGTTTGATTTCAACAGATACAGAATTATTTTCTCACAGTTATAATCTGCTTTTTTGATTCCAGAGATCTGAAGTTGGACAATGTGATGCTGGACCATGAGGGCCACATCAAGATTGCTGACTTTGGTATGTGCAAAGAGAATGTGTTTGGAGAGAATCGGGCCACTACTTTTTGTGGTACTCCTGACTACATCGCGCCAGAGGTACCGTTTCCCCAAAAACACTTCTTTGTTTATGTAAAAAAATCGAAATGTAAACAGGTTGCAGTGTTGATCTGAAATAAACATCTGGGTATGTCTTCTCTTAATTTCTTACTCAGATCTTACTGGGACAGAAATACTCATTCTCAGTTGACTGGTGGTCATTTGGGGTTCTGTTGTATGAAATGCTGATTGGCCAGTCGCCATTTCATGGAGATAACGAAGATGATCTGTTTGAGTCCATCCGTATGGAAACTCCCCATTATCCCCGCTGGATCAACAAGGAAGCCAAAGACCTGCTCGAGCAGGTCTGTACTATTCTCTTCATGAGGATGTCAGAGGCCTCTGATTTTTTTTTTTTTTTTTTTTTACCTTTGAAGCAACTGGCAAACTTCTGTGTGATTTTAAACGCTATTAAGCATTTATCTCAAAAGTGAACACATATTTTTTTACCCAAATGAGTAAACCAGATTCTTCATTGAGGAGGCTTGCTTGTAGCCAACAATACACAAATTGTTATTCCTATTCAAATGTGTTTATTGATGTACATCTTTAGTTATTCTGCCTGGACAATTGATGTCTACTTAAGAATGATGAATAAAGTTTATATTTAACTTAATATAAGCTTTGAGTAGTTTAAGTTTCAAGCACATAATTGTCAAAACTTTTCTGTATTGAGACAATAAGAAAGAAATGTGAAACACCTAGTAGGGAAACTATAGAGATCGAGGAAGGTAAGCTACTCAGCTTTCAGACATTTTGAAAGTCTTGAAATAAATGTGTCCAAAAAGCCTGTGCATATAGACCACAGTCTTCAGATTGATCTTGCAGGGAAGAGATGGAGGAAAATGTGTGCTGATACTTGAAAGAGTAATACTCAGTTAGCAATACTAATGATTTTGTTTGAAACGAAAATATTCACTTGAAGTGCACAAACAAAAACTGCAGTTGTACTATAAAGATGTACTGATTCAGAGAAATTCCCAACAAAAATGAACCTGTGATATTAGTGCATTGGTTCTCAAAGTTTGGGGGAACATTTGTGTACCTCCACAGTCATCTATAAAGGGATCTGTCTTTACTTCAAATGTTACTATGGACCAATGAGCAGTGATTGTTATCAGGTAGGAACCGCCTTTCTTTGGCATTTTGTCTAGTTGGTCCCACAAGAGGCCAGACGTCCCAAAACCTCTCCTCTAATCCAAATTGTTCGCAGTGACAATGCTAATGCTAATTTCTTTAGCACTCAAAGTACACCATAAATACTGAAGGTTGAACGCTGAAGTAAATAGTGTCAAACGAGAGAAATATTTTGGAAGGTAGCATTTGCAATAGTCATGCAACAGAATAAGTTTATTCAAATTGTCAGTGAGGTGTTGAAGTTATTAAAACCTGCTATTGTGTCTCGTTTTCACTGGGAGTGAGACACCAGCCAGAAACTGGGGCCTGAGCTTTCATCCAACTAGTCAAACTGTCTGTTTTGCTGTGAACGACATCTTTCTGAGGTTATGATTGCAGCTCTCCTGTCGCGTTTTAGACATAAAGGACTTTCTCTCTTTGCTTCCCCACAGCTGTTTGAGAGAGACCCCAGTCGCAGGCTGGGAGTTGTGGGTAATATCCGGCTCCACCCTTTCTTCAGGGCCTTCAACTGGCAGGCTTTGGAGATGAGAGAGGTTGAACCCCCTTTCAAACCCAAAGTGGTATGTCTCACACATTTCACCTGGAATTACATTACAGAAAAACAAAAGGGTTGTGTGCTTTAAATCTGGTTGTTTTTGCCATTACACTGAGATTTCTTTGTGTCTTTTACAGAAAGCAGCAAATGACTGCAGCAACTTTGACCGGGAGTTCTTGAGCGAGAAGCCTCGGCTCTCCTACAGCGATAAGAACCTCATAGACTCCATGGACCAGTCGGCTTTTGCTGGTTTTTCATTCATTAATCCCAAGATGGAACACCTTTTAGAGAAGTGATTGCAGTAACAGTCTAACAGAGTTCTCTGCTATTTATGGGCCAGCTCACTTAGTCTCAGATGAGTGACCTGATCCAGGACCAGCATTCATGTAATCATGTCGTATGCACAAATTTGGGTACGTACGAAGAGGAGTAGAAACTGACCTTTAAACTGTATATATTAATGTTATTGTGTTTTGTTGCATGCATATTGTTTGTCATGGCTGTGAAGGCCTGTATGAGTAATAATATAAAGGTCAGGTGTTTTAAGATCCTTACATTCCACATCATGTCATTGCTATCACCTGTAGCGGTTTTTATCCCTTCGCTTTCAAATTCAAACCAACATCTAATTATAAACCATGAAGGGGGAGTGCATTAGTAATAAACTGTACTGTGGATGTTACATATAGATTGTGTAAAAGATGTGAAATCTCAGATTGACAAAAGGTTGTCCATCTGTAAATAATGCTATAAAAACTCTATGTTATACGTTGTTGAAACCTCACAGCTGTTGCCTTTGACCCAGTGGATCAAAGGAGCAGTGAGAATAAGAAAATAAGAATAAATTGTGGTTGTATGTTTGACTAAACTGTGCCATGTGAAGATCAAATATATTGTAGTATAATGGTTTGCAACTCCGGGTTCAAACCATTCGGAAGTGTTACCAAATACCAAAGTCATTGTGTGGAAGTTACTGAAATACTGTATATAGGCAAGGTATGTGTATATTGTTGTAACATGTTACGTTGTATATTGGGTTGCTAAGGATGGTCTTTTTTTTTTACTGTCTCCATATTTTTCTTCTAATTAAAAAAAGCAATTCCCAACTGTGTACTTTTTTGAGATCGGTTTATCTACAAAGACGTTGAGATGACTCAAGTATTTTTTTTTTTTTTTGTCACACCAACAGTTTGGACTTTAATTGGAACTCTGTTAAATTACCATCATCTCTTTAATCATTTAAAGTAAAACTGAGGAGCATAAGGTGTTAAAACAGTATTTTCTAAATATTCACTGACTAACCAGTAACAGAATAGTGATCTGGGAATAGTCTGTTGTGAGGCAGGTTAGTTTTAACCAACTGATTATGTGCTTTTGCAATAGTAATCCTTTTATTGTTGCATGTTCTTTGAAGGAGAACAGATATCACCAATATAGATGCAAGTTGGTTTTTTTTTTTTTTTTTTTTTTTGGGGGGGGGGG
>OMNM01064814.1:0-27423 GCA_900302745.1 Parablennius parvicornis | reverse complement strand
AGATTAAAGGAGGCTTTAGCCCTTGAACTGAAATTAGTTTGACACCCCTGGATTAGATTAAGACTTGATTAAGAATGATAATATAAAAAATGTGCAATACTCAAAATGTTTAGTCAAAATGTCAAATGTTTAAGTTGCAGTCCAAGTAAACAGTTTCTGTAAGAAAAACAAAGCTTTAACTTTTAGAGAATCAGTTGGATTTCATAAGTCATGTGTCATTAATTTCAAAAACCATGATGTCAATTAGACATGCAATGTGTCATAGTGAAAATAAATAAATAAAGGAATGAATGAATAAATAAATAAATAAATAAATAAATAAATAAATAAGGAATAATTATGTGAAATTTGATCAGGCGGTTCTAACAGATGTCTATAACAGAAGCTGCGGCAGGTGTCGTGTAGGAGCAGGCATGATCAGTGAAGCGCGCGCCCTCTCGCGGTAGCACGGTGGACCTTACGTTCCTTACGTCACCTCGTGACGTAGGTCCCGCACAATGTGTACGGAAGTGTTTGTGTCGCCGGTGTCTCTCTTCTCTCTACTGACGTTGGTTTGTCCGTAGTTTTCCCAGAATGACTTTAAAATGACGATCCCCCGTAAAAAGCACCGGATACGTCGTAAACCTTTCACGGGACGAAAGATTGTCGCAGAGGAACGATGAGTTCACAGGATATACTACAGGATGCCTCCACTTTGGCGTCGTATAATGTGCTGCTGCAGGTAAACTGAGACAGAGCTGAGCCTTGAATAACACCGAAGTACAGGTGTGTTTAATTTCCTGTGTTTTCATTTCAGGTTACCTTCCGTGTGCTCACTTTCCTGCTGAATGCCTTCACTCTACGATTTGTGTCCAAAGAGCTGATCGGAGTGGTCAATGTCAGGTAAACGTGTCAGGAGACACAATGATGTCTGATATATTGATATATCACTTCTCTCGCTGTTCTAATGTATTTATTTTCTTCTTTTTTTCCACATGTGTCTGTTTGTGATACAGACTGACCCTGCTGTACTCCACATTAGTGTTTTTATCACGAGAGGCTTTCAGAAGAGCCTGCTTGAGCGGGGAATCGGGAACAAACCGCAACTGGAGACAAGTTATTAACCTCCTCTGGCTGACGTAAGTAGTCTGATAAGCAGAGGAAGCATTCTTCATGGTGTGGTCATCCTCTATGGGACAATCAGTCTTGTCCTTCATATTTGCAGGTTACCTCTGGGTGTGCTATGGGCCTCTCTCTTGGTCTGTGTGTGGCTCTGGTTCCTGGAGGTCCCAGATGCCCACACTATTCCATACTATGGTCCTGCTGTGGTGCTGTTTGCCTTCGCAGGAGTGCAGGAGCTGCTGGCGGAGCCCCTCTGGGTTTTGGCTCAAGCTCACATGTTTGTCCGACTGAAAGTCGTGGCTGAGAGTTTGGCGATGATCGCAAAGTGCAGTATAACTGTGGTGCTGGTGGTGTTTGCCCGTGAATGGGGCCTCTACATCTTCTCTGCTGCCCACGTAAGAAATCTGCTGAAGTAAAAAGTAATGAAACTTTTAATGCTGCCCCTTCCAAAGCTCGTGTCACAGTGAAGTTTACACATTTGTTTTTGCTTTAGTTTGAGTTCAGAAGATGTCCATGATAAAATAATACAATTAGATCCCTTTTAAAAACATGTTATAACATCTGGAAATAATAAACAGTGCTGTTGGCTTCAAGTCATTCAAAATGTGCCTGAGAAACTGCTGAAACTCAGAAAACAGTCAACTAAAATGAACAGCACTTGATATTGCATCAACTTGACTCTTGCCTCAGTGGTTTATTAAGGGACATCATCATTTGATTTGTTGTGTCCTTCCTAAACTTTAAGGAGTGAATAAAGACACTGTTCTTTTGTGAACATCCCGACATGGATGACAAAAGAAATTATAGTTTTTCATTTGTGCACGCTTGGTTGGCATTTATTACCATTTGAAATGTTTCCCTTATGTTTTATGAACTTGACGTTTATTTTTATCAGTTTTTCAGGGCTTTTGGAGCGGCCCTTTTCAGGGTTTGTTCCTCTTGATTTCCTGTCTCTATCTCCTTCAGGAGGTGAAAGTTGTATTGCTTCAAAGTTTAGTAACACTGATTTGGTCATTTCACAAGACTTTTTGAAATACCATATAAACACAAATTTATAACCCCATTGTGATGTTAACATGTCATTTAAAAACCCAAGTTCCCCTGTTCTGAAACAATACCATATCAGTTATTATTGCATTGCTAAGCTGCTGTGTAACCTTCATGCCTTTATTTCAACTCTTGGTTTCTCCTCAGTTGGTGTACACAGGATTCCTCGTGTTGTGCTACGTCGTTTACTTCATTCGTTTCTTGAGGTCCAAAGAATCAGCCAGGAAGAAATTCCCTCTGTGTCGTGCTAGAGATCTGTTGCCCAGTCGAACAGATGGAGAGGTAAAAAAATCTTGGTTTAATACTGAGCATTATTGTGTCTTTATGTCATTGAAATCCTGCTAGATTGTTTTGTTGGGAGACTGGTTTGGCTATAAATCATTCAACTTTCTCAAGATTCTGTGTGTCAAGTTTAATAAAACACAAAACCTGAAACTGGAGTGAATGGACAATCAATACTGTGAGTATGCTAAAATATCAAACCCTTAATTTAGTGAGTAAAGATGTCAGACTCAGATGTATGTAATATATTTTATATGTAATAGATACACTAAGCCATCATTTCAGTTCTTAAACTATTGACCTGCTTTTAAAGAAGTTGTCTAGTAGTGTAGGACGTTTGAAGGAACTTGCTTGAACATTTACACAATTTCAGACGTCTCACAAATTATTAGATATACAAGCTCAAACTTGTTCACACTATTTATTTTGGAATGTGGATAACGTTTCAATGATGTATGGTGCAAATCTAAGAATTAGTTCAAAAATGTTTCGGAACTCTGCTGATTTCAATCAGATTAATCCTGTTCAATGCTTCAGTTTGTGCTTAACACCACTTAGGACCAATAATCCTGCTCTCTGGTTTTGTTTGAAGCCGTGGATCGACTGGACTCTGGCCCGGCTCACTTGGAGCTTCTTCAAGCAGTCCTTTCTGAAGCAGATCCTGACCGAGGGCGAGCGTTACGTCATGACCTTCTTGAATGTCCTCAGCTTTGGAGACCAGGGTGTTTACGACATTGTCAATAATCTGGGCTCTATGGTGGCGCGCTTCATCTTCCTGCCAATCGAGGAAAGCTTCTACATATTTTTTGCCAAAGTACTGCAGAGGGGGCGCGACGTTGAAAGTCAGAAACGGGTCAGTACCGTGAAAGCAAACGTGTTTGCAAATGGATCTGAAGGAACGATTGCCGATTTGATCTCTTGTTGTGGGTTTTGTTGACAGGAAGATGTTACTATTGCAGCTGAGGTTCTGGAGTGTCTGCTGAAACTTGTGCTGGTGATCGGTCTGATCATCACGGTGTTCGGTTACGCCTACTCTCACTTGGCCCTGGATATTTATGGTGGCAGTTTGCTGAGTAGTGGAACGGGTATGTGAGCCACGGTTTGATCATAGAAGATGTCAACACAAGTACCTCTTTTTTTTATTGATCATTTTTTGTTTTTCCCTAAAGGGCCCAGCTTGCTGAGGTGCTACAGCTGCTATGTTCTCCTGCTGGCTGTGAATGGTGTATCAGAGTGCTTTGTATTTGCTGCCATGAGCCAAGAAGAGGTTGATAAGTAAGACTGTAGTAAAATATCTACATGCAGCAATACACTTATTTCACTGCGTACAACCCGTCAGTCAACACTGTTTGTATTTTCTGTCCTCAGGTATAATCTGGTCATGCTGGCCCTGTCTGTGTCATTCCTCTTCCTTTCCTACGTGCTAACATGGTGGGCTGGTAGTGTTGGCTTCATTATGGCAAACTGCCTCAACATGGGTCTCCGCATCTTGCACAGCCTGCTCTACATACAGCAGTACTTCAGGTGCAGTCAGTGGAAACCTCTTCGAGGCCTGCTGCCCTCACCGCTGCTGCTGCTGGCACTCGCCGTTAGTGGAGTTGTCACGGCAGTTTCTGAGGTATCACGTGATTTCTTTACAAAATTGCAGTTTTATTCTTCATTCACCAATTATATTTCTTTTTTAACATGCAGGTCAGATAGCCCGATTTTAACTTCTTTGTCTTCTGGTTTCAGCGCGCTTTCTGCTGTGACGGCGGCTGGACTCTGAAGCTGGTTCATATCGGAGTCGGAGCTGTGTGCTTGTTGTGTGTGCTTGTTGCAGTTCTCCTCACAGAGACTCGACTTACTCAGTTTGTGAAGACTCAACTTTTGCCTCGATACAGACGAAAAGGACGTTAGGCTAATCGGTGCATCCAATGAGAAGAAACCGGACGCTCTGCCATGAACACTAGAGATTCTCCGACACGGTTACTGACTGCTTGAAAGTAGGCTTTTCCACAAAACTGACCTCATATGTGATATGGGTGTGTGAGTCAAAGGGTGCTGGTGGTTTTACTGTACCATTCCTGTGTTTTATGAAAAATTATAAAGTTTCTTTTTTTTTTTAATAATTCTTTTGCTATTATAAAAACATTTTTATAATGGTTTCAGCAATTAATTGTTGAAGAAATAATTGTGAAGGAAAAGGCAGAACTGGTTACAGGCTTCATTTATTTTCAAATAAAACAAAACCATTGTCTTCACGTTTGTTGTGAAATGTTGAGATGTCAATTATTGATGGTTCCATATTTATTTTGTATACTTTTCTGTTCTAGCTAGTAAACTGGAATAGTTTAGAGATACATTTTCATATTGAATTGGTAACTGGAGTTAAGCATTAAGATGGGGTACAAGTCAACAATCATTTACATAAATTGCAGTAACCCGATGTGATTTTATTGGGTTTGTTGTGTACTTTTGTGGTGTGTGTGTCATTACAGATTCAGTGGTTTGACTTTAGTATTTGCCACGATGGTGTGAAACAAGGTTCTCCAGTTTTTCATGTAATTACTGCTGAATCTAGGGTCTCTAAGGGCTGAGTAATGATGTCACTATAGGAGCATGAGCAGGAAAGGGTGGGAGGGCATTCTTTTGCAGTGGGGCAACGTTTGTTTACTCTCCTCTGACTTTATAAGACATGTCAATGATTTGAACATTGCATTCTGTTTGCAGTCTGAAGATAAAAAGTACTCATCCTGTGAGTCAGTTATAAACTTTGCCCTCACCTTGCTTGTGCAGCTTGTTACAGAAGCGTCTAAGAAAACAGTTTTAACAAGTGTAGAGAACAATCCAAACCGGCATGAGCATCTTCCTGCATTTGAAGGATTCATCTGGTGAAATGTGAGGCCACAAGCCGTTACACTGATCCCATTGTGCTGTATTCAACCAGCAGGAAAGAGCAAAGCATGAAAAACTCCAGAGGCAGAAAGGAGGAGGAGTAGGTTTACTTGTTACGTCATTTATTATTCTTGGGTCCAGATTTATTGTCCACAGGAGAATCGCTGCTCAGTTGTGTATATATGTGAGAGTGCGTAGGTCTAGATCCACAGAAGAAACAGGACTGACAGAAGAATTCCTTACACGACATCTTCAGCTACACAACCATCATGTCCCAAGTAAGACTTCTCATCACAAGGCAAATCTCTTCGCAATGTTAAAAGCAATTGCTGCAGAAAGTGGGAAATGTCAGAAAAGTGATGCACATATTTCCTGCAGGCTGGTCAGGAGGATGAACAGATGCAGCGGCCTGAAGTGAGAGAAGAGGAGCTGACGGAAGCAAAGACCAAACTGGGTACAAGCGGGGCTGCGAAGAGCAAAACCCTTGAAGTAATGGAAGAGTGTGGTAAGGACGTACAAGAAGTATTTTGCATTTGCAAGTGGTTAACTGCATCACTTCCTGGCAGTGGATATGTGTGAGGGGCATTTCTTGTGTACTGAAGTTTCCACTCCATATACAGAAAGAAGGGTTGTAATGATGGGAGATTCCAGTCAGACTGTTCCTCTCCCTCCTTCCCATTGAGACAAATCATGTCAGATTCCTACTTTCTGCCTTATTTACAAGTGAAATATTTCCCCACCCCCCACAGAGAAAATGGGTAAAGCTGCTCCGTCCGTCTTCAGCCGAGCAAGATCAGGAGGAGAGACGGCTTTCAACGCTCGCTCAACTCAACCAGCCAGGAAGTGAAAGGAAAAAACAAAACTAACATGCAGTAGAGCATGTAGAAGGGGTGGGTCTGTTTTGTCACTGCAATTCACTCCATATTTAGTCACAGCCATATTTGTAATTCTGCATCAACGGTTTACTCGTGGCATGTTTTACAACTATATTCATGAACATCAGCGAGAGCAGTAATAAAGCTGGTTTCCTTAAATACAATCAGTGAGCTTCACTTTAATGATTGATGGTTTTGTGGTTGATAGTTTGATTCAATTTAATGAAAACAAAAGTGGTGACTGGACATTTATATCCAGATTATTTACACCTTTTTCAGGTTTATATATTATTAACATCAATGCAAGGTCTTATGAGCATTTCATTCCTCTCAACCGTTATGCATTTTCTTTGGGTGTTTTAGTAAAAAAAAAGAAAGAAGATGTAATCCAACAATCTAAGAAATTTGTCAATTTGTATTTTCCACTTTATTGAAAAAATTATCAACAAACAATGAATGAAAATATACTTGGAACAGTTGAACTATTTAAACTATTACAGTTAATCAGGCCGAGGCGGGAACAATAGACTGAGCTAGAGTGCAGATTAAACAGGGAAAAACAGAAGGAAACACATGGAACAAAGACAAGAACCAATCAGCTGAAAAAAAAAAAATCTTCTTTGAGGTGCTGCATTATAAAAATAAAAAGAAGAAATCCAGTTATTTCATAAACTTGTGATGCTGGTCTTGAAGGATTTTGGCTGAAGACTTGGCGTCGTAGAACAGCTCGTTGATCTCCTCTATTTGCTCCCGGTCCACCGTTTCCTTTCCCTGAACGCGGCCGAGCAGGCTGGCGGGAGTCAGCAACTGTACAGCGTACCTGAGGTAACAAAGACATGAGCCGCTTAGACAAATGTTTAGGATGGAGTATAATGAGACACATTACAAGGATTTACATTTTTTTTGGTGTAATGCCAATCATTTCTTGTGATTTTTGATGTTACATTTCTCCCTGAATGTTGAGATCAGCTGCCCCATTTTTACATTGGTTGTCACAGCCAGTCATTGCAATATCTGGCTAGTTTTCACAGCAAATGCCCTTCCAGCCACAGGTGGTAATCAAAGCCAGGTCCCCCATTCTTAGGATCAGGCTTTCCTTCAACATTAGGGTTTACTCAATCTCTATTAACATGTTAAGCTGAGGCTGTAATCCCCCTTTCAAATGCTGCCATGTCCTTTTTTTTTCTTTACGACTTTGTGGGCACACCACTTTTCTTTAGTTACTCTAGTCAGCATCACAGTGTATCTCAGTACCGGAGGGTTGTCTTGGTGCCAATCTCTGCCAGGTGTGTCAGAGCTTCCTCGCTGATACTGATCCCTTCAGTCTGAGAGCGGATCTTGATGATCTGAAAGCCGAGAACTTGTCAGTGAAACAAACACAAATAAGATGCTATGCACGATAAATTCTGATATTTTGGAATCAAACTGACCTGCTTCATCTCCTGTGGTGTGTACAGCATTGTGCGGATTATCATGACTCTGTCCAGCAGGTCCAGCGGGATCCCGTGTGGTGAGCTGATGTCCTCTGTGCCCCTGAGGAACAGGAAGGAAATGTTTAAATGACAAACCTTCCCACTTTTCTCCACATTAAACATGTCTGCCATCCCTCACCTGACCAGGCAGTTCCCTCTGTTGGAGGCAAATACAACGATGGGTGCGATGGTGCTCTCCAGGGCTCGATGGAGATACGTGAAGCACTCTATGTCCAGCATGTGCACCTCATCCACAAATAGCACGCCAGGTACGAGCTCAGCGATGCCTTGGTCTATGTAACGGTTCACCACTTTGTTGATTTCTGCACGCAGCTTATCTGGAGTAAAAAAAATACAGGCAGGCCGTATGTCACCAACAAAATCATCCAAGTGAAGCCAACTGGGGACATCTGTCCTGGGGCAGCAGGTTCACTCTACCTGTGATTTCTGTCTTTTTAGGCTTCATCAGTTGTCCCATCATAGAAAGAATGTCCTGGCCACCCTGGGAATTAACAATCGGTCGATATTAAAATGAGTGGCCTCGTAACATTTGCACTCTTGAATATGAACAAATGTTATTGTATTATTATGGTTCTTTACCTGTGGTCGGGCGTTTGCAACATCCAGGTCATGCAGTGTGACATCTTGTACAATCTCCTTCTTTTTGTGGACGTCACCTTTGGGGAGTGGGACGTACTCTTCTGCCTCAAGGTCAAACTCTGTTGCAAACGTGTCACATCGGCCTTGTCGCTGCAAAGGCATGGAGGTCAACAAATTTCAAACATGTAATAACGATCCCCCTGTTAACACAAATGAAAATACCCCATTGCTGCGGTCAATAGGGGAAAAAAAAGGAACAGATGAGCAGGTGTATGACTGAACCCTGTGCCAGCCCGATGCGGAGGTGCAGCTGGATGAAAGAGTCTGAGAAAGCAAATCATCAGATTGCTGTCAACAGCAACAAATGTGTCACCGGCCCTCCTCTTTGGCCCTCTGACGAGAGCTGACCTGCAGCTCTGGCCCACCTGCGCTGATTAAAGGAACCGTCACCACAGCCTGTCAACACAGGCCACAAACTCCTCTGCTGGAAAAGAGGCATTGTGCAAGATGGGACAGATAGAGGGAGCGCGAAGAGCTGCAGGAATGAGAGATGCTCATTCCAGAGCGTAGAGCAAAAAAAAAAAAAAAGCATCTGAGCTTTCAAGCAGAGCTGAGAGATGAAAGCATGCCACCATGAAGGACTGGGGAGGACAAGTAAGCTGGAAAGCACCTTGCTTTGGCTGAATCAAGAACATGCTCATCGAGAGTTATACATAATATATTTGTGACAGAAAATGCAGAGAGTACATCTATTTTCATAGCGTTCTTTCACTGTGGCATATTCAGCAAACATGAAGAGACGAGTGCTCACCTTAACAGCTCCACTGTTAGCTTCAATGTAGATGACATCCCCCACCTCCACACGCTCCTTCTGGAGACTTTCGTAAATGCTGGGATCAAGCTGCGGAGACACAAGTTGCTTTTAAGTCAAATGCAAACTTACAGCATAACTTGTGGATATCCAATTATATTGTAATGTCTACCTGAAGCAACAAACAATACAGTAGGCAGTAAACTTTAACTCAACACTTCGACAAGAATGGATGACAGAAATCGGAGAATGTAAATGTTTTACTACAATATTGTAGAGTAGTATGCCAAACTTGGCTGCTATGAAGGAAATAAGCCATTTTCTAAGATAGATTAGCTGGTGGATTTAGATTGGCTACATGTGTGAGAGTGTACGTGGTTGTCTTAGCCCTGTAATGAACTGGTATGCATTACAGAATGCCTTTTGCTAAATGAATGATATCAAATATAAATAGAATGAAGAATAAAGTAAAATATGTCTAGGTTAAATTTGACTTGAAAAAAAACGATGTCATGAGGAAATCCCATTATATGTATATACACATAAGCAGCCATTATCCTAACAACTTACAGTGAAAGGAATATTTGTGAACTAGAAGAGAAATTATGTTATTGTTAACAGTCTGACCTTGAGCTGCTTCGTGCCTTTGCCCGTCTTCAGACCGATGATGACATGGCTGATGGTTTTCCCGTAGCCACCCATTGGATTTTCAGTCTCACAAGGGGTCAGCTCGGTCACCTCCCCTTCATACACCTCTTTAGTTTCTTTGACACGCAGGCCTGGATGTGGGCAGCATTACAGTCAAACACACGCACACACACGCACACAGAGCATAGTAAGACCTCAATCGAGCCTTTATATCCCTTGATCAGCTAAGCCGGCCCATCATTCAGACCACTGAACAATGTATTTTATTACTGGCAGGGACGTGTGCGCGTGTGTGTGCCTGAGAAATGCCTTGGCATCATTGAGTGTAACATGATCACACTCATGTTCTTCTCTTATGCAGGCCGTGGGCCTGAGTATGAGCAGCACACAGGTGCCTGATTCTCAGCCATGAGGGTCAGAAAGCAAGGCATAAGGCAGGGACTGTCTGTCACGGAGCTGTTATTGACAAAGTGATGACAACCTTCACATGAAACCAACTCCCACTGTGGATCCTGTTGTGGAGCTGGGTTGAATGTGCTGATGACCAGCTAAGCTCTATTTCCTCTCCATTCGACAGGTACCATCAGCAGTCAGACAAACTCCTTTCTCGAGCCAGACTTTCCTCCCTCTCATTAACTTCTTAAATCCCCTTTCAGGTGTTGCCTTTCAGCTTACAACACTTGGGTGAGCAGGATACCTTGTACCTGCTCAAGGACGTCCTTCTGAAGAACCCTTGAAACTAGTCAAGAATATTAAAACAATACACGAAGAGAAAGATTTTAATAGCTGCTTTCTCTCTGGATCATTTTTTTGTAGCATCAGTTTCGGTTTATTAGCAATTTGTAGCAAAACCACATTGGAAAAAAAAAATGGAATTAATAAATACAATGACACGTTATGCTTCTATATTTTTTTGCCATTGTTTCAATGTTTTCTTCAGGTGTGACCAAAGAGCTGCATTAGTAACAACACTTGTCTTAATTATCTGTATAGCATACTATTATAACTGCAATCTTACAACTTATAAGAACCTACCAAATAACAGCAGTCAGTTATTGCTGATGGATATGATCAATCTAAGTAGGGATTGACAATTTAGTTGACAATTACCAATTGCTCTCCTGAAATTTTCCATCAGTACTTCCGTTTTTTTAATTTCCGAAGAGTAGACTTCACTGCCGACCATAGGGCAAAAAGGCACCTTGTTTCCCAACTCCTGAGCTACAGCCAAGGCAAGGGCAGTCTGAGGGCCACAGAGTAGAAGAGAGAAGTCAAAGTCATGTAATCATCAGCAATAACAGAAACAATACCCACAATTATTAAGTTGTGTGTTGCAAGTTAACCGACCGCATGCTTACCTTCCCTGTGCCAGGTGGCCCTGCCAGTAAAACTGCTCTTCCTGCCATCTTTTTTGAGCGGATGAGCTCCACAATAATGCCACATGCCTAAAGAGAAAAATAAACAATATCAAACAGTGCACGGTAGTTTTAAAGCAAAACAAACTGATTACTATGTCATCTAAATATATTTGACTATTGGCCAACACACAGGACAGAGCCAGTGCAGACTAAATTAGTTGTATACTAGGTAATTTTAAGAGCTTATACAAATGCTGCCGCTACTATGGGTACAATTATAAATATTAATAGTTATGAAGAGATAATATGTCCATTTGTCATTTTCATCATGTCAGTTCTTATTCCAGCAACCAAGAGCAAATTCCGGTGTGAAGATTTTAAAGTATGTTGCAATGGTTGGTAATGGAAGAGTAGTATAGAACGTCACTCTGAAGCTGAGATAATAAAAGGCCGGATACTAAAAGCAAGGAGTAAAATGTTTGAAAGATAAGGTAGACCAATGCGCAGTCTGATCACAGGCGTATGTACGAGAGTTGTAAAGATTCATTACTCGTGTAGTATGAATGTACAAATACAATGAATAATGAAAAGGATGTAGATGATTGTTACAAGTAGCTTAACATCTTCTTGCTGATGGACACGATGATCAAACTCCTAACCAATTCACAAACAGCAGAAAAAAAAAGGTGTCGGTTAAGTGAAAACTAACAAATGACAGTAACTTCAACAAAAAAAAGACTTTCTCTCTCAGACCCGAAGACGCAACAGCGACATACGCAATGCTAACAGTGTTAGCATCTTAACATTAGAACATCATTTTTGTATTAATTTTAATCCTCGCTGCAATAACCCAGCAACTCTGCAAAAAACTGATCTACTAAAATAAGAATACGTCGGGTACCGTGTGGCATTACCTCTCTGGCCGCCTCTTGCCCCACCAGTCCACACGCTGTCTGTTTAGCATTCCCGGCCTCGTCAAGCCCGAGTCCTTTGACGTGACTGTGAGTAGCGATCCTCTGGGTTTTTGTGGTACTTTTTACCTCCTCAATTTTCATGGCTGTGTTATTTATACAATTATGTCTGTGAACGATATCTGATGCAACAAAGAGAAGCAAAATACTCTTGAACCTTCAGGTGCTTTTCTTTCGGCGCCGAAACCCAAAACACAGAGGGAACGGTTTCCATGTGGGTTACTAGGGAACATAAGCGGAATTGATAAATTAAAGACCCGCCTCTTTAAATAAATGGAGATTTCTATTGGACACTGTCAAATAATGTAACAAGCTCATTGGTTGAAGATTTGCCAATCATATTTAGCACCCTCCTTCTAGAGGTTATAGTTCCGTTGGTGTTCCGGTTATTTCGTCGTAGTAGAAACTACTAGAAACTTGTACTGTGTGAATAAATGTATAATATAAACATATTATTTACTCAAAGAACTGTTACATAATATTTTTACAATTCATTTATGGTTGAAGTACTGTTGTTAAAAAACCTAATTTGTTATTTTTGTATTAATTCTGTCACTACAATATACCGTTCCGCTTTAAACATGTTGTCCCCGGAGATTGCCAACAGTGACACCAAGAAAGACGCTCCTGTCAACAGTTTCTTCAAAAGTTTAGCTTAGTCGTAACTAATTGTGCTATGAGAGCTACTATCTATTAGAGTAGTGTGTTCGTTAAAGTTTTGTTTATTCTGAGGGAGGTTCGGTTTTGATTAACACACTTAGGTGCGGGAGAGTTGGTGGACCCTTGCTGTCTGATAAGCTCGAGGTCCAACTCCGAAGTCAAACACGCTGCTCAGTTAATATTTCAACGGACAGTTGACACAATGACAGAGTCGTCGGGCAGCAGAACTAAGACATTGAACTTCAACATCGGGGTCCTGGGACATGTCGACAGCGGGAAGACGTCGCTTGCCAGGGCGCTCAGCAGCACCGCCTCCACGGCCGCCTTCGACAAGAACCCACAGTCCCGTGAAAGAGGGATCACCCTGGATCTCGGCTTCTCCTCCTTCACGGTGGATCTCCCGGATCACCTGCGAGACAGCGGAGGGCAGCTCTCGTATGACAGCCTACAGTTCACCCTGGTGGACTGTCCGGGGCACGCGTCGCTGATTCGGACCATCATCGGAGGTGAGCAGTATTAAATATACTGATGAGAATGAGCTTATTAGGGACAAGTTTGCAGGGCTGATGTTGCTTTGACAATGATAGTAATGTGTCTTTCTGTAGAATGTTAGTAATGTGTCTTTCTGTAGACTGTCAGATGTATAATATTTGAATAGAAATGTAAAATTTAACTATTTGTTTACTGTTGATGCACTTGGTTTGTATGGATATTGAACTACCCAGCATTATGTAGTAAGACTTTAGTAATGTATTGGCCTCTAAATTTACATGGATAAGAGGAACATAACACACAGAAACGCATGTTATTATGATATACTCCACTGCAACATCCCAAGTCACTACATTCTCAATAATAAATATAGAGGGGAGGTATCACTGCTCATGACATTTCTCTTGATAAAAAATAACAACAAAATCAACTGCTAGACATTGAGATTGAAATTGAGGTAGTTATTCATCCATCTTCTATATTGCCCTATCCTGTGCAGGGCCGTGGGGCTCTGGAACCATTCCCAGTTTACTAAGGGTGAGGACACTGGACAGCCCGCCAGTCTATCACAAGGCAAACACAGGGAGACAGACAACCACAAACACACACACACACTCACACTTATGGACAGTTCAGGGCCAACAGTTAACCTCACATGCATGTTTTTGGGTTGTGAGAGGAAGCTGGCTTAATCGGAGGAAACCTATCCCATGCACATCTACAGAAAGGACTACTTTAAAGTATTTGAATGCTTGTTGAGCCATCATATTGAATTATATTTAATTAAGCAATTGTACACTAATAAGTCAAACAGTGTAAAATACAAAAGACAAATAAAATTAGAAAATAGCTGACAGGCAGGAGACTTGATGGTGCAGTGGTTTAGATTGTTGCCTCATCTAAATTGAGTGTCATTCTAAATGTTTGTATGTTGCTGAACCATCTGTAGAGATGGACTGACTGCCTGTTCAGGGTCTCTATCACTCAAAATTAAGTTTTATAGTATTTTACTCCTGTGACAATAATCTGGATAAATCAAGTATAGACGAATAGACAGTTGCGAGTTCCATCACACTCACACACATATACTCCAACACTAATGTTGACAGCTGCCTTGCAAAATAGCTCAGTCCATCCATTGGAACTGATGTGTGGTTCAGTTTCCTGCTCACGGACACTTAGATATATTTACAGGTGGTGTATGTATGATCGAATCCGAAAAACTTGCAATGGAAAGACAACAAGCTCCACCAAATGAAATACACAGAAGTGGAAATATTTCTAGAAATGGTCATTTATTGTAAACTAAGCTGAAGAAGATTGCTTTTTTGTTTTGGTGTAAATGTCAAACTCTTTCGTCTGATTCTTTGGCAGATTTTCTAAGATTTTGCAGCCTATAAACAACAAGCTGCCTTACTGTGTGTTTTAATCAACATTTTGTGGCTACTACCCGAAACTTTAGGCATTGCAGTTAATAATCCAGCATCACATAATGCTTTCCACATACAATAAATTTCATCAGCTTACAATTGTTTTCAGTACTGTTGCATAATAAAAAATAATAATAATAATAATTTACGATACTGCATTATAATAATAAATATGAATAAGTTTGCTCTTCAAATTCAATTCACACAATAATCAAACCACAGATGACTCCAAATGCAGGTTTACACTCTTTGTGTAATGTTTTTCTTAAATAACTTCAAATTACCTCAGGCCACAAAATGGAAGAAATGTTTTTATACTTGCAGTGTTTTTCTGAAACGATAAGGAGGTTTTAGTATCCGTGAAAAAAAATCCCAATTGAGAATCTATAAATTAGTGTACAAACGTTAACAGGGATGCAGTGTCTACCAGAAGCTACATGTACACTTTCACTGAAGTCATATCTGAGCCATCCAGCAGGCGGCGCACTTTTCCGCAAAAAGCCTGTTTTGAGCACATTCACAAGAATGGTTTGAAATATAAACAACTGTAGTAGTGGTGCAAGTCAGAACACTCATTCAACAGGAGTGAGTCTTTGCATCTTAACACATCTTAATCAATCATCAAAATAGCTGTATCAAACACTTTTATAGATCACAAACATAGTCCAAACACGTAGTTTAATTTTTTTTGTATTCTTTAGGCTGTCAAACAGTCAATGCTGTTCTTGAGTCTTACAAACAAAATGCACTTGTACGACTGGACTGGCACATGCTGTAGATTAGGGAGTAAGAAAAAAGTGTGGATTGGGGTATGCATTAAACTTCCCCTCCAGTCCCAAGTGGGGAGAGTACAGGAAAGAGAGCGAGCCAAATAGAAGGACAGAAAAGAGGGGAACACAGGAAAGTCAGACTGCCAAAATCAGGAAAAGAAAAGAGGGAAAGGAAAGACAACCAAGTGTGCTGCAGCTCCAGTTTCAACCCTCTAGCCTTTCTTTGCCTTGGTGCACCCCTCCCTTAATTTATCTGCTTGTTCTTCTGTTGTTGTTGTGCATCTGTGTCCATTCTTGCTTCCTTTACTCTTGTTAGTTTGAATTTCATATACATAGATCTTACACAAAAAAGTGAAGTTGCTCTGCTTTCAGCTTGTTTCCTTTCTTACATGCCTGTATTATGCACCTTCTCTCTGTAGGTGCCCAGATCATCGACCTCATGATGCTGGTGGTGGATGTGGTGAAAGGGGTGCAGACTCAGACTGCAGAGTGTCTGCTGATAGGAGAGCTGACGTGTCCTCGCATGGTTGTCGTCCTGAATAAGATTGACCTGCTGCCACCTGCCAAGAGACAAAGCGCCATTGAGAAAATGACCAAGAGAATGCACAAAACACTGGAGAACACCAGGTCTGCCTTAAAAAAACAAAAACATTCGCTGCTCTTTTGCTCCTTAAATGTCAAAGAGTTTTGTTTTTTTCTTGGGTGGTCAGATTTAAGGATTGTCCAGTGATCGCCGTGGCAGCAAAGCCTGGGGGCCCAGAAGCTTCTGACACAGAGGAGCCACAGGGAGTTCCAGACTTAATTGAGGTAAAATGGCCTCCTAATATTGTTACTTACACAAGTCAAAACAACGTATAAGTTGTAAGTGTGTTGATGATTAGAATTTGTTGCAGTGAGACTTGTGTGCAGGATTTAGAAACATCTTGCAACCAGCTGAATAGATCCACTGTCTTCCTCTTCTCTCGAGGATGTTAGAGAACCTACAGGGTTTAATTTGTGTGCTATTGTAAGAAGTTACACGCTGTTGTCGATGGAAGAGGAACCATTTGAAAGGTTAATTTTTAAAGTAACATAACTGCAAACGTTTGTTGTTTCAGTTTTCAGTGAAATTGATTTTTATGGCTTTCTTCAATGTCTTTGGATAGATTCTATCTACATATTATCCTGTTATGTATTGCTTACTATGAGCCCATGTGGATTCAGCTATAATATGCTGACGTTAAAGAGGCTGGTTTATATTTCACATTGTGGTTTTCTGGGTACCTTACCTGAAGAGGCTATGCATGTTTCCTCCAGTGGGAAGAAGAATAGTACAAGCCATATAGTAGGGTCAGATCAACACTAATCACTGAGGTGACTGTGTCAACACTCAGTGTTTATGTTGGGTTGATATGTGTCTCATAATGTTTGGATATTTGTTTGTTTTTTTTGTCCATTTCAGCTTCTAAAGAAGCAGACCTACCTACCTCAGAGAGACCCTGGAGGTGCTCTTCTCATGGCTGTGGATCACTGCTTCTCTATCCGCGGTCAGGGGACAGTCATGACGGGGACCATCCTGCAGGGGTCGCTGGCCATTAACGACAATGTCGAAATCCCAGCGCTAAAGGTACACTCCAGAAAATGTGCAGGAATTCAGAGTCTCAGATGTTTACAAGCAACTACCTCTCTCGAGTGTTGGGAATGCAGCTTTAGAAACCGCAATGTTTCGGAAGTTCAGGAGTTGAGTTGGCTGTGGGCACACAGAGGGACGGATGGGCTAACTGGGTTCAGAGGATGTGTCAGTTTAATTTGAGGGAAGGACGAGGGAGCTGGGGGGTGGGTTGGCAGCACGGGAGTTGGGTAATTTAGACCAGATGCAAACCTTTGACTAAAGGATCAGTGGCCTTTGTGTGCAGTTATCACGTTCGCCTCTTGGTGGCAGCATATGGCTAAACTCACTGTCATTTGTTAAGAAGCCTTAATCTGGCTGACTGATGGGGATTTTATCAGTTTGATAGACAACAAAAAACAACCACAAAGGCACAGGTTGTCAAGGAAGGGATTAAGACTGTGCCATGACAGATGGATATAGACACGTAGACAGCCAGATATACATCTTTTAATTGTTCCTTTGTACAGTTGTGAATATTTGTAGATGCATTTGTCAATGAAACAAAACCTGGCACGAAAAAAAAGTGTTTTTCTATTTCATTATACATTTTCATAAAATATTCACCAACAAAAAAAGACTATTTATGCAATATTTATTTATTAACAAGTAATAAAAATGGGTTGACGAATGTCTATGCATTGAGACAGCAGGGTGCGTTATCTTTACCAGAAGAAGTGCATGAAATAAGTTTGGAATATTCAAGAAGCTGAGGATGTATACATCCTCATTGATAGGCAATCATTACAAAATCTTGCTTACATGACCTTTCTACTGATTGTTACACATAAATCTTTACATGCTACTCCACAAACATCATGTTTGTGTGTCTTAAACTGTCCTATTTACCTCTGTCTCTGACATCAGGTGACCAAGAAGATAAAGTCTGTGCAGATGTTTCGGAAGCCTGTGAATGGGGCCATGCAGGGGGACCGTGTGGGTGTGTGCGTGACACAGTTCGACCCCAAGCTTCTCGAGCGTGGTGTGGTGTGCACTCCAGGGTCCCTGCGCACCCTCTTTGCAGCCGTCGTCTCTGTGAGAAAGATAGGCTACTTCAAGGGATCGCTAGCCACCCGAGCCAAGTTCCACATCACAGTGGGTCACGAGACAGTCATGGGAAAGGTGACCTTCTTCGGCCTGCCACCCGTGGCTCCCTCAGATACCCTCTCGGACACTAATCCACCTCAATCAGGTCCTTCGCCACACTCACTAGAAACACCCTTCACCTTTGACAGGGAGTACTTCTACCAGGAAGAGTACGCTACTGGTCAGGGAGACCGGGGTTCAGAGTCGGACCCTGAACAATGGGCCTTATTGGAGTTTGAGCGGCCAGTCACATGTCCGTCACTCTGTCTGGTAATTGGATCCAAACTGGACACGGACATCCACGCCAACACGTGCCGGCTCGCTTTCCAAGGCCGTCTGCTGCACGGATTTGAAGATAAAAGCTACGCCGAGACTGCCCTGCCTCAACTTCACATCTGCAAGACTAAACACAAGGAGGGACAGGTGGAGAGGGTGAGTGAATCCTCAAGAATCTGTATGCTTTTTGAAATTATGCATATTGGTGCCTGAACCCTGAAAAACTGTCCTGCCTGCTGCTGCCTCATCACCTTGTGCTCCTTCTTCTGGCTCCGGCTCCTTGGATGTTTCTCATTGCTGGTGGCACTGGAGCATGTCTCGCAGACAGAGCCCCTATTGTATATTCATAAACAGACACGTACACACAAACAAGCATGCAAATGCAGCCTCGGGTGAGTGGTGCTTAAGGCAGAGGTGGTACACATGCCTTAGCATGTGCTGTGACAGAGGTACGCGTGGGTGGCCGTCTGACGCCACTGGTCCTGTCTAGCTGTCAGGGGCTGGCGCTATTTGGACACACCTGAGTGGCACAGGATTACACACATAACTATGAGTTAACGCTCCCCTTGCTTCTCTTTCTCCCTCACGCGAATGATTTAAGAGATCAGTGCCAGAAAAATCCAGGATTTAGAAAACCAAGACAAATAAGGGATCTTCCATAAACCATAAACATATCTGTTAGGCATCTTGAATATATTTTACAAACAACAGACTCAAACATACACAAATAAATGCAAATACTTTGACCGACAGCACTGCTGTTCATAGGTGTGTTGTTGCTATCACGTTTCTGCTTTCCATGATAGCGGGTGTGAGTGTTGCTACATTGTGATCCATACTTCATTTTATGCCGTGTGGATGGGTGCCAAACTTCTCCACATGTCAACAACCTCTATATTGTTTCATTTATGTTCAGGGTGAAGGCGTCAGTGATGATGAGTCCTGTCGCCTTTGCGTTACTTAGTCTGGTTGGACCTTCGTGCAAGGTTGGATTTAGGTCACCGGTCAAGTGTGTGAACTTGTTTCCTGCTTTAGCACCTCATGCTGTCGACAGCACTGCTCACTGAATCAGCAGTTGAGCAGCATGTGTTCAAACGGTGGTCATGTGACTTTACACATGTCGTTCATCTGTCTCCCAGAATGAAGTAGCTACGTTTCCAGACTAAAGAGTTTCCTCTTGTACAAAAGAACACATTACTGGCATTGTTGAGATATGACGTCCTCATCCAGTCACAATTCATACGGTCTGTCAGACGTGTACAGCAACTGTATTTTTTTTCTTCTTTTTTTTATCAGTGCATCAGTCACGCTTGAGGGACACTCGGGTCAAATGTTCAAGAATGAATAAGGGTTGGGAAGAAGACAGAGGAAGAGCTGGTGGTGGGGCTGAGTTGGAGACAGAGTGGTGCCCTCCTGTTATCAGATTAGTAGCGGGTTAGATCGACTTAGTGATGGATGATAAGCAAGAAATACAAGCAAATATGAAAGAGAGAGTGCGAGACAGCCAGGCGGCGAGTTCCAAGGAATGTGGCCAATGCTGAACAGCGCAATTGATAAGAGCACAGGACAGAAGACCAGTTTTTCTTTCCTGAATTATCATGAAGGCCCGACTGAAATCGTGAAAACTCAAAATAGTTAAAGAGCATTTTGCACAGTGTTTTCATTGTGTGTGTCATTTTTGCTGCAGCTTGTTTGATATCACTCTCTCCTGTTTAGGTGACTGATGATTACACCGTGATTGGCCGCAGCTTGTTCAAGAAGGAGACGAACCTCCAGCTCTTCGTGGGCCTGAGGGTCACGCTATCGACGGGGGAGAGCGGCGTTATCGAGGGGGGGTTTGGACAGAGTGGCAAGTTCAAGATTCGTATTCAAGGTAAGTACATAAGTGACTGAAGTCACGTGAGAAACTGATGTTGTGGTAGAATCAACTGAGCTGCACCTGAAAACCAGCAGGATAGGAGTGTAGTTACACCTGACATGTTTATTCAGGTTTAAACAATCCATGGGGCACATGGTGCAGTTGATTTGTAGAAGTATTGAACGTCACCATCTGTGTCCCGCTATACACTTAAGAAGCAGAAACCACTTAAAAAGTAAGTCCCACCACAATACCACCACCACCAGGTATGTAAATGTGCGCTGGTGGCATTTGATTGAAGTCAAGTTGAAGTCTGGAAGCAACACGGACCAAAGAATTCTTCCAAAATCAAACACAGGAGGTGAAGGATGTTTGCAGCATCTTTGGATTTTATTGTGTCGATGTGCAGAACAGAAAATCTTCAAGCCATTTCAGTTCCTCTGCGCGTTAATTAGGCTATTGGTGAGTTCCGAGCTGGTAAATCTCCCTCCACAAAAATCACACCCAGATTGTTTTGCACTGTTGTGAAAGTTTTGATATAAAACATACATCGTAACAGCTGCTCAGTGTATGGTTTTGGTCCGAGGGAACATGAAGAGCATCCAACCAGAATGCAAGGCTTTAATTTTCTTCTCAACCTTGGTCCAGACCAGCAAAGTGCACTACAAGTGTTTCCACTGCCAGAGACACCTTGAGGAGTGGGGTTCAGTCCTTTAATGCACAATTAATGTCTGAACAAACTGGAAAATACCACAGAATAAACCAAAGAGAGGCGATACATGTTTTAGAAATGTTTGTCTGTTTACATCTTTTTTTTGTCTTTTTTTTTTTAATTCTGGGAGTGTGTCTGCTGTTGACTGTCTGTTCTCAACTGGTCAAGATGGAACCACAGTAACCCCACGAGGGGATTTAACATTTCTACAGCTCAGTGTTGTGGTAGACATCATGAAAGGATTTTTACACACTGTATGCTTCACAAGAGCTCCACTGTTTACACGACTGAGTGTAAAGTTACAACAGAAAAAAGTGTAAACGCAAAGCCAGTTGGATTAAAGGACTAGTTTTTCTTTTGGTTCAGACCAGAGAGCTGCACCACCGCCTCTATCGGAGATCACAATAGTACAAACACAAAACTCTTAGGGGTTTCAACAACATTGCTTTTTCTTTTTTTTTAACTTTACATGAGTCTCTTTCTTTATCAATACATGCACAGCTTTGGGGCTCGCACACAGTTTTGAGGATGTGGTAGGCCCAACATCTCGGGCTGCATTCCCAGGATTCCTCCGGGGATCGCCTGTGTTCCGGGGGAAGTCTGAACACTGTTTATTTTACCTTCTGTTGCTCAAAACCCGTGAATCCACACCGTTGGGGAAGAGAAAACAAAAACATTTAGTAAGAGGACCTCACCTACATCCTCTTCACTGCCTTGATCCTGCATACTGAAATAAATGAAATACACACTGACCACAGCTTCAGTCAATCATACTGTGTACATTCAATAAAGTCTCTTAAAGTTAAGAACTCTGATTTGGTAGAGTTTGTGTGACGAAACTCTTAGAAGTTATTTTAATTTAACTGTTTATAAAGTTTCATAAGAGTACAATTGCTCCTCCTGTATAGATAATAATTCCATGAGTAATATATGGTTAGTTGCCACTTCTGATTTTCCACTAGTTTTCCACTGCAATTACTCACGTGGTTCCTTTTTCTCTTGAACTTTGCCAAAGCACACATATGAAGAGAGAAACAAAGAGACTGAAAAGGGGAAGCAGTGTGTCTGCTTTCATGCAAACTACACCGACACTGGATGTTTTGTCTTTTTCATAACAGCTGATGTAGCTGGGGATTTTAAAACTACACCTAATAATTGTTTTTTTAATCTCTAACAACTTATAAAACATTTGACAATTTGAGTAGATAATTAATCATTTGTTGACAAAAAGCATTTACTATGTTTTCCACCCTCAATGTGACTGATATCTTGTAGAAGTATACATAACATACTGTATATATTGTTCTATTAACGCACATAAACAACAACCTGATATTGTTTAAAAAGTCCTAAACTCATGCTGTATGGTGCATGGTGACATACTGTACACCAATATGTGTACTTAAAACTGTGTAGTCTTTGAGAACCCCTAAGAAAATGTACAAATCCACAAGTATGTCTTGATAAGTAAGTTACTGTTGTTAAATGAAGTTGTTAAAATCAATGTATTTAAACTTTACAGTGGATATTGGGGAGCCAGTAATATGTTTCTTTTGCACTCTCCTTGATTGTTTAAGATCACTTATATTTGATACATTATTGATGTGCGTTTGTTGTCTGGTAAACATGTTGCTGGATCAATCAAAAAATGTCAAAATCTTTGCATTAGTAAACTCATTTAGATTTTTACATCCTGATATCTCTATTAACCTTCAAGTCTGTGTACTATTTTATCGCATGCTTTTTTTCAATCTGTGCAGAAAAATATAGTATAATTCACAGGTTGATATATATACACATATACTCCTTATATGACCCGAGAATGCAAGTTATTTGTGATTGGGTGCGAGTGTGTTTTGTGATGGCAAACTGATGCTTTCAGCTGATCGTTGATAAGGAGAAAAAATTTCTGGCTTCGCTGCAACCATGACAACCCTCACACTGGTATAACGATAACACGAAGAATGCTGGCGCCGTTGTACGTGAGGTCAGACAACCAGCCTGTAAAGCAACGAACCCGGAACATTTCTTACCTTCTGTGTGCAGAATGGCAAGCAGCCAGTCTCCATCCGACAGCCAAGGCAGATAGGGCACATGAGGAAAAGCTGCGGTGCTTGCATGAGCAGCATCAAACAACAACTTCACCTGGGCCGAGTGAAAGCAGAGGGATGAGTTTGAGTCTAAACAGAGAGATGAGACAAAACATACGTCTGCACAAGATGAACACACAGAAACCATACAGCAGAGGAGACTGAGCGCCGTTTGTCTGCACATTTTCATCAGTTACACATGGAGGTTAGAGGCATCTGTAAATCTCGAGGTCAGCACTCAGAAAACTACAACTCCTGATACAGCTCCGACTGCACACGTAACGGGCGAGAACGATCCCTATCATCCTCATCACCACGGTTATGTTGACGCACTTACTCCACATAGTGCACACTGCATTTTTGTTTTCGTTACACAGCAGCCTCACTCTTTATAATCAGAGTTTTGTTTTTTTAAACACTCTCTCTCTTCTTCAGAGGGTCTTCGCCCAGAAACCAAACAGTTGTTGTCCGGCACCTCCAAGAAGAAAGGAAAGGGGGGACAGAAGGGTGGACCAGCGCCTGAAGAGGAACCAAAATCAGATTCTCAGCCTGTTAGCATTCACTTGCATTTCAAGCGCTACATCTTTGATCCTCATAAGAAGATGGTGCAGTCTTGACTTGTGTTGCAGACTTCAGATGTCCTGTGAGGGGGAGCTGAATTCTTGTCGGTTCATTGGGTCATCTGCTGAAATGCAGTGGGTGTGGGGAGTCTTATGTAATGAACTGGACATCATCCCGTTTGCTCCACCGTGAGGATAAAATCTGCTCTGATCTTTTTTCTTTTTTTTTGCATTTGAATTTTTAAAATAACTTCTTTTGATCATTCTTTGTTATGACGCTTCAGTCAATACTTAAAACAAACAACAGACTTTATATTTCTTCGGCATAGCTTTGTTCAGCCGAACCTGTTGGCTAGAGATACCTGCTGAATGCCTGCACTCACTGTCCAGATCTTCTCTGAAACTGTTTAAAGAAAGTCATTTACAAATCTATACAAATTAAGTGTCTGCTTTGACATATTCATTTAAGTGCATTTCCTTTCTTTTTTCTTTTCAACAATTTTCATTATGTAACACTTGATGCCTGAACAATGATTGTGTCTTTTGTTGGATTTCACTGGAACACAGATGGTTTTATCCAAACAAATGAAACTAGCTGGATGTCAAACCCCCTTCTCTGGCTTTTTATTTGGCTGTGATCATTAGTAGGGTTTAGTAAAGGTGATAACACGGTACCTGTTTGGCCTGAGAACAACTGAGTTCTAATTTCGGAATGTAAAACTCTGCTTTATATAAATTACAACTGGTATTCTCAAAATATTCTACATCAGATTTACTAAAAATTCTAAAAAGATGCAACTAAAATTAAAGCTGCAAGCAGCCTTGGTCGGGACCTTAGGCTCTGGCCTCTGACCCATCGGGGTTGGCCCAAATAATGACCTCTAGCCCAATCATGGCCTCTGGCCCATTAAAGGTTGATCCAATATACATTTTTAAGGTTTTAACAAAAAAGGACTTTTCTTTTGAAAAATGTGGGGGGGCTCTTATTTCAAAAGCCAACTAAGCTCTAATCTAGCTAATTCCTAAATATACATTTTTAAGGTTTTAGGTGTCATTTTTAAGAAACAGACTTTGATTTTATATTTTGAATGTTCACTCACCCCTTGCTTAGCTTAACACTTAATATCCATTTTGAATATTATGATTATCACGATATTTGCCTTCAGAGGAGATGGCGTTTGTGTGAGAGCCTTTTTTTGGCTGAAAATATTATTCTGAAAGGCAAATTGCAGACTTCCTATTGGATTTAGGTCCGGAGTGTAAGGGTTTTTTTTTTGTTGTCATTTTTAGGTCTCGGTGAGATGAACAATTGAGTTTTTGTTTGATCTCCCAACAACATTCCTGCAGGCTGTGGTGGCCGTTTTAGTGTTTCTAGGGAGCACTAGAGAACACATTTTGGCACTCTAGGGGTTAATATTTGCATTTCCTTACATTTTTCACCAGTCCTGATGAGCGAGCCAAATTTGTTGAGTTTTTGAGCGTGTTTAGTGTCAAATTTGGCTCCAGTGACATGGCGGAACAAAAAGAAAAACATTACAATTACAATAGGGTCCTGACCTTCTGGCCTCGGTCCCTAACAACTAAAATCATTGGGTAGCTTTATAAATCCTTTATACATACAATAGCATTAACTAATCACATTTTTTCATCTCTTCCTTGTTAAAGTTATTGTTTATAAAAATTTGTAAAATTCAAATGAAACAGTTTTATAATATTCAATGAGTCATCGCACAAAGAAAACCAACGTTAAGGAATAAAAGAATTATAATGAGTGAGTCTGATGAATGAGTCTCCCACACATTCGCATTCACACTCGCATTTAACCTTAAATTCTTGGTTTTGAATGTGGACAGAGAGCAAGAGAAAATCTGGAGATAATTCACACATGCAGAGGGAGAAGATTGAAACTCCACACTTCAGGACTGAGATTCAACAGTCCTCCTTTCATATTATCCAGCATATTGATTACAACATTTCTCTGAGGCCACAAGACATTCAGGGACTTTTACAACTGGAGCAAATATTTGTATATTGCAGACAAAATCAATTTGTTGTTCTATGTTACTTTGATGTAATTTTAGGTTGAGTTAAGTGGCTTTTTCTCCTCTTACGATATTACACATCTTAGTTCAATTCTGCGAGCTTCACTCCTATAGATTATCAGTCTCAATTGATCACCGGAATCATTGTTTACTCCGAAAAGATTAAAAGATTACAATGGGGAAAAGAGAATAGTGGAAAAGTGTGACGGCCCGGTCATTGAGAACCAAACAAACAGTCTGACCTGCGTACACTTGTGTGTGTGTGTGTGTGTGTGTGTGTGTCACGGCAGTGAGAGCAGGACACTCGGTATGTAGCAGATGATGTCAGCAAACCGTGGATGTGAACAGCGACTCTATCTCAGCAGGAATCAGAGCGAGGGAGAGAGAGGAGGGGACACTGGAAGGATTGTTCCTCTGAGTGACAGTCCTTTTAGTCTTATCTCGTCTCCTTCCTCTTATAGAAAACTACACAGGAAAAAAAAAATCAGCTGCTTTTCACTCCCATGTCTCTCCAATTTCTTTCTTTCTTTGACCACATCATGTGACGACATTTACTTTTCAATATCCTCAATATTTCCTTTGTTTTAATAAATTAATCATTAATCATGTGCACATTTAAATCAGTCCTGCATTACAATCATATCCATATTTGATCATCAATTCATAGCAATCTTAGATCATTGCATCATTATGTGTAAATCATTTTGGAGTCTTGCATCAAAACATAACTCCTCATTTACATCCTGCGTTAAAAGAAGACGATTACTTTCATGCTTCTCGCCCTGATAAAGATCCTCTGGTGTTTCATTAATGTAGACGCGGGACTCCATTTCTCGCTCTATACTTTAACACGCATGCTAATCCTATTGTGTGTGTTAAAGAGAAAGAAGAGCGAGACACTACAGTCCCCTTTGAGCTTAGGTGAGGAGGTTTGGGTGGACTGAATAATCTGCTTTTAGAGCCGACTGTGCGGCGAGTGAAGAGACAGACGGGCTGTGAGACGGCAGCTGGGAGTGTGCTCTCACCTCCAGACCGGGACCAAGATCAAACCTTTCTCTGAAGGAAACTACTGCATTTCACTATGGTTGTCAGGCTCAGAGCTCATTTTCCTGGTGACGATTTCCCAAAAGACTTCCTGTATTCTTGTCCTTCAATCCCTACTGTCCTTACCAAAGGAGATAAGGCTCAGCGGTGGCGGGTTTTCCTTCAATAACCTTGCCTTCTCTTCCCCCTTGTGACCTCCAGGTCAGCCTGGAGTCGAGGGTCACCGTCTGAGCTCCTGAATGTTTATAAATGAGAAACTCTGATGAGCGCCGATAAAGGCAGAGAAAGAAAAAGAGGGAAGAGTATGGCAGCAGGATTATTGACAAGGCAGAGAAGGGCAGAAGAAAAGTGGTTGAAGGCAGAGGAGTCTGAAAAGAGTAATTAGCAGCTATTTGACTGATAAATGGATGCAACATTAATTAACAATCTAACCAGTGGGGAGGTGGTTCAGCTCCTAAGATGCTCTATTTTGCACTACTGACTAATTTAGCCCACAGTGTGTTGTTCAGTCTCATTTTGTTGTTGCTTGAAAACCGTTTCAGAAGTACATTTTTGTGATTTTTTTTCCATTCACTTTGGTGAGTATTCCATGTTTTGATAATGTTGCCGTTTTCACAGTATCACCTCCGACAAGGGTGATATTTATTGCTGATCATGTGATGACAGAAGCTCGACTCTACCATCAGACAGCTCCATCGTACTAATGAGCACAG
>OMNM01064810.1:0-11981 GCA_900302745.1 Parablennius parvicornis | reverse complement strand
AGAGTGACAAGATAAGAGATTGCATTTCCGCACTCGGCAGTCCAAGCTTCAAGAGGGTGTCATGTTTAAGGAGGGGAGCACCTGACATCACACATCAAACCTTTGTAACATTTCAATGAGCTTCTCATTTCACCCCACCACATCTTGTCAGACATCAGCCCATTATTGACAGATTGTGGATTAGAGAAGTGGAGGGGGAAACCGAGGCTTTCAACAGATTGCTGCTATCTGTGCTTGCTGCTATCTACAGTAGCGAGTGCTATGGGAGAAACTGCTTGGGGAGGCGAATAGGATTTTCTCTGCTTGGATGACAGTGTGTAAGCAATGTCAAGTTGTTGTACAGACTAGATTTTAACAATAGGTACGGCCCAGGTAGAGAGATGGAGCTAAAGGAATAACAAGAGTAGGAAGAGGGAAAATTGGTTTAATCAAAGTGAGAACAAATGGCAGGACAGAAGCAGTGAAAAAGGGAGCAGATAAAGCTTGGGGGTAGAAAAACAGTTGACAGTAGTTCAGAGCTAAATATGCTGCTGTTTGGGTGCTTTTAACAAAAAAAGATAGTCTTGCTGCTTTGATGTCCCAAGTATTAATAATTAAAAAAACAAGAAAAAGCCTTGCCTATCACGCAGTAAAAATTGTTTTTGCCACTCTGTGCTGGACTATGGGGATGTTGTTTATGAATAACATTGCTCGCTCTTTACACATTGTGAATGCTGTCAATTCCATACTGTTAATAAATGTGTCGCCCACTCCTCTCATTCACTTTAGAAAGTAGAAGTAGAAAAAATGTTTATTTTATTCATCCCCCAGAGGAGAAATTCAAGGTGTCCAGCAGCTCAGTGGAATCATCACGGTACTCATAAAAATTCACAGTTACATAAGATAAAGGATTGGTTTAGATGTAATAAAAATAAAAATAAAAATAAAAATAAAAACGGGGATAAAGTAATACATTAAATAAGTAATTAAAATACCATAAAAGTAGGTGAGGCAGCAGAGATACCTATACGCTCTTAACTGACACCATCATGCAGGCTTGGACTGCTTCCAGGGTCGCTACATGTCAAACAGTACAGTCACAGCCTGCCAGGCCTGTATGTCCATTACTGTCACTCCTGTATGCACAAAGCTTGGCAGATATGCAGACCTGCATCACTCAACTTAATGACTGCAGACTCATTGCCCCGATCTCTGTGGTCATGAAGTCTTTTGAATGCTTACTTCTCTCCCACCTCAAACCACAGACCCACTTTTATACGCCAAGCAGTTTGCCTACAGAGATAACAGCTGCACCTCCAGGTATCAGTCGGTCAAACTCCTGAAGTTTGTAGATGACATCATTGTCATCAGGTTCATCTCTTTTGAGGATGCGTCTGCCAACAGGAGGGAAGTTGGCTGTCTGGTGAACTGGTGCAGTCAGAACAGTCTGGTGCTGAATGATGAGAAGACGCTGGAGATTTCTGTGGAAAAACTAAGACTCACCCATAAATCTGTGTGACTCTCCAGTTTCAAGTTCTTCTCCTTCCTGGGTACCACCATCCGCCCAGGATGTCAGGACCAATATTAAGAAAGAGCATACAGAGGATGTATTTCCTGAGGCAGCTGAAGAGGTTCAGCCTGCGAACGTCTCTGATGGTTCACTTTTAGACTGCCGTCATTGACTCCATCTTAAACTTCTCCATCACTGCTTAGTATGCTGCAGTCACTCCCAAGGACAAAATCAGAGGGGGTGAACAGCTGATCTGTACACCTCTAAGACTCTGAGGCATGCAGGAAAGATTGCGAACAATCCCTCCTATCCCACCAACGGACTGTTTGATCCACTCATCTCAAGTATGAGGCCGTGGTCCATCAGGATCAAATCCTAAAGTGAATAGAAAAGCTTTTTTTCCTGGTTTCATCAACAAGTTCCAGTCACCCCGCTGGGAATTTACAACCATCATCACAATGCTCAGTCACTGTTAAATAATAAAATATATTTGTATGAATATCCATCCTTCCAATCTGCCATATATAAATACATTAGTGTGATTAGTGTGTCTCTGTTGGTATTGAACTATTTGTATTTTACAGTATATGTAGGGAAGGTCTCTCGTGAAAGGAAGATAATGGTTTTAATGACATAAGCTCAAGAGTCAAATAAAATGAACAAAAAAAAGAAGCTTGAAACAAAGTCTGAGTAGATGTACCAACAGAACTACATTATTTGCCAAAAATAGGCTCTCCCTCACAACAGATTACATGATTTTCTGATGAACAGTCTACTTATTGCATGCAGTCTCTGCTTCCCTGCTGCTGTTATTACTTTGCAATCACATAACATCTGTCTTCCATCAATTCATCCCCATTGTGAAGCTTCCAGTTTGCAACAACAACATTCTCAGGAAGAGCATACATCTCTTTAGCAGGAAGGGAGGAAGAGATATGCAATCAATGCTGTATAAAGTAAACAGGATTTAAAAAAAAAATGTTTAAGTGCAATGTGGGGAAACTGTATGGATATATTCCGGAATCATATGGGAAGAGGACAACTATTAAGACTAAGATAGATGAACTGTGTCTCCATGTCAGAAGACTGTCCTGTGATCCACATCTAAGTTGTCTGTACTTGAGACATGGGTTGCCAAAAGGAGAGAGACAGAGAGAGAGAGAGAGAGAGAGAGAGAGAGAGAGAGAGAGAGAGAGAGAGAGACCTACAGGGCATTTTATGACTATGGGAGGAATCAGAGTATCATCAGAAAACCCATTCAGGCATAGGGACAAGATGCAAACTCCACACTGAATACCTCTCATCAACTTGAACTGAGGACCCTCGCTATGAGGTGAAAGTGCTAACCACTAAATCTTTACGGAAGAATAAATGTAATGTTTGAATGTACGTCAGTGTATGTAAATGCAGCAGATATGTCTTTTTTATCTGCTGATGTAACAATGAAATCCTCATTTGATGAGACATTATCTAAATATCAATATTGTATATTTGACTGAAATCTTAATTGTTACGTGACTGTATAAAGTTTAACATCACATTTTGACTGAGAACTGCTCAGTTTTTTTGTAATATTTTTGGGTACTTTTGCATTGCAAAAAGTAAAGACTTTGGTTGGTTCAGCGTGCTGAGGAGGAGAATCAAGGTAACCTCGCAGCCTTGAATCGGCCAAACAAATAGTTGAGGCAGATAATCTGAGGTAAATGTGGGTTAATCCGGTGCTTTTATTTCCAGTAAATAAGATCCAACGTTACTCCGCATTCACTCCATGTGACTGAGGCGACGAGTTTAGGTGGCGGCGGGTCAACTGCTACAACTTGCAAAGAATAATGAAAACTACGTCTTTGTTACAGGGTTTTTAAACCTCAATAACCCATCGATACTAATGTGAAATGAGCAAGTGGGTAAGATATGTACAAATATGTGAGAGGAAACGGCTAACGGCAGACAGGACGAGACGCTGAAGCAACTGCATCCCGTCATTTCTTTTAGCTGAAATAATCCTAAAAACACATCATCACTCACGTTGACTCGCTCCAGGTGACGTCCGAGACCTTTGACTTGACTTTCCCGGCGAGAGAAGCCGTTTGCCGGCGGTAATTAATCCCTTATTTCACTTATAAAGCTGGAAGGAGTTGCCAGATAGTGTTTTTTTTCCTCTCCCTCTCTCACTCTCCTGTGTGTGTGTGTCTCCCCCCACTTCTCTCGCTCCCTCTCGTCGCCTGTTCCTGCTTCCCCTCTCCACATCCAGCATTCCAATATGGCTGCTGCGCGAGGGAGGGAGGGAGCTAGGAGAAAGGAGGGAGGGAGGGAAGGAGAGCTTGGCCCCGGGCACACACACACACACACACACACACACACACAGCACAGCAAGCCGTCAATTAATGGATCTTTCACAAGGCAAATACTACATAACATATAGTCGCTCAATAACAACAAAAGTACCTCTCAGGCACATGTTGTCAAACTCAAGGTCTGCAGGCCGAATCCGGTCCTTTCGTTGACATTATTTGGCCCCTCAAAACTTGAAATTCACAATAATCCCTTTTATGCAACACGTTTTCAAGTTAGATCAGAGCAGTTTGGGGTTTTTGTTTCAAGGCCTGTTTATACATCGAGAAGCAATCAAACTTTCATAGCGTTTTAAATTTTGAATGTTTGTACACGGCAATGGAGCTTGGTAGTCAGCAAATGCATCTGTCTGAAAACGACTTTCAAAGTGGAACTTCTTAAAAGCTCTTGGGCTTCATTTACACAACAATATTTCAACTGAGAACGCATAAGTTTTGCTTTTTTCGTTTCAGGCGTCGTTTATGCAATGTTTTCATTTGAAAACGGCAAACTTTCACTGCATTCACTGGGTCCCTGAAAACGTGACTTTTTAAAAACACTCGGGGAAATGGTGTAAACTGAACATTTCTGAAACACTCTGTGGTCACAATAAATAGTCCTGTGCATGCGTGAGAAAGATAGAGTAAGGAGTGCGATGTGCGCGTTTAGTCCTAGATTTGTAACAGCACATTTCCAAGAAAGAGCACATTTGCTACATCATCATCTTTATTACATGTGGAGACACATTTTATTTCTTAGAAACAACTGATACTGAGTGGGCCAAAACAATGGAGAAAGTCAGTTTAAAGGAGCTTCAATGTTTACAGTGCACTCTTCGTCTCTCTTCGTCTGCGTTTGTGTTTTTATGATAGAAAAACAGCACCCACTAGTGGCACTACAGAAAAACAACATTATTTTTAGCTTTTCTGGCATTTCTATGGCAAACATTGCTGTCTAAACAAAAAACTTTTCTGACACAAAAATGCCAAAAACCATTCGTTTTCACTTGAAATTTGTTTTCACTGGGAGCTGAGTACAATTATCCCATGTGACAGCAGTTAAACAAAGTATTCACTCTTTACTTCTTGGCTGTTATTTAACCTAAACAGTTCTCTTACAAGTAAAATTATTGTTGCAAAATATAACACTCAGTAAAAGTGCAATGTTCCTTTCTCTAAACTCAAGCATTTGCCAGTTTTTCATTACATAAAGCTGTGTTGTTGATAGCAGTCAATTTTGTGATTGACCTATAATTAAAAAAAACAAAATTATTTTTAAAGCATTTTCATTAAACAATTAAGTATATAGCAATTACACTATGATAAATAATTGCATATATAAAGCAGGTTCCCTTTTTCATAGTAGATAGAATACATACAATGACTAATTGAGAGTGAAGAAGAAAATGTGTGTAACTGGGTTTACCTCATATATTTGTGAATTATACTGTCAAGTAAAGTTTATTCATTCTAATTACTTGTCACTTGTGGAAAATATTAGATGCTATTTCAAATCAAGAGCATCAGTTACAATGGAGTCATCTAACTGAGCCAAAGATGGCGAGATAAGGATCCCTGGCCTGTTATACAACAACATCAAATCCAAAAAGCACAATGTGCTCATAAGCTGGTTAAACATTATTAATTGGATCCTATTTATATTAAGGCTTCTACTTCAAACACAATGATCAATCTTTGAGGTGACAGTCAATCAATAACTCAGTGATCCAGCATTCAATATGTCTCACTGCACCTCTCAAATGGGACTCTCCACCATAATTAGGGTGGTTCCCTCGTCTTTTAAAGATGTATATTCAAGTCTACAGAGTGGGGAGCTTTTAAATTCCTGCAAATTATTTTAAATTACCATTGTGGGTCTTAAAACAACACTGGTCTTTTTGCGGTGTTTATTAGAGGCTACAGGGATTCATGGATTATATGCTATTACTGCTGAATAGACTGTCTACCACAAGTGTCATACCACATTGTCAGCATTGCATTTGCATTGATTAAATGCAAAATACTGTATGTGAGTTGTAATGAGTGAGTTATAATTACCATTTCTGTAATCATAATCTGATTTTTAAATGTTACTTCTTGACTCTGATATGCTGCATTACATCCAGTAAAGCTGCTAGTGTCTCTCATGAGCACATACTGTATGGGACCTTTAATCAATTACTTATTCAGTGGCTACAATTATAATTGCTGAATTATAATTGGCTGCACATTGGATGTGACCATGTTGTATGGGGATTTGGTTTCTACTCTTATATATGTTCTCATGTAGGCTAATGATCTTATCTGCATGGCAAAGACCTCCATGTCGAAACCTGCTGAATTATAAATCAAAACTCGCACCATCTGGCCAATAATTCGCATCCATTCTTACCAATGCTTTTCTGCATTGGGCTATAGATTATTCAATGTGCTTCTCCACTTTCTGAGCTGATTCAAAGACGACATCTAGTGGTATCTGCTTGCAAGTGCAGTCAATGTGCGTTCATATCTTTTTTTTTTTTTTAATACAGTATTCTCCAAAATCTTGGAGGAAATCGAATAGGTAAGAAAAAGTGCATTGTAGTTGATGTTTCAGATATAGAAAATAATGTGGATTGTGTCACAAACAAAAATCGAAAAGTACCTTGTTGGTTACTGCTCTACATCAACTAGATCTTATAATTATTTACAATTCTTTCTGACAATGATGATCTATTTTCTAAAATCTAATACAGAAAACACGGGTTAAGCGGCAAGCAAGAGATAACCTGCAGAACCTCAAAAGCATTACAGTTGTATTGTATTACCATGTTCTTTGATTTATTTCTTGCACTTCTATGTACTTGCACGATTCACATGTTCAAATTGATGATACAATTTACCACTAAGGCAACAGCTGAATGGAAGGATTTGATATGCAGTTACAAAAGTGCCGTGACCCGGATTCGAACCGGGGTTGCTGCGGCCACAACGCAGAGTACTAACCACTATACGATCACGGCTGACTGCCAATGGGAGCTGACGACTCTGTATCTTTGGTCTATGAATATTGATGACGTCATTGAGTGTTGTGTTTTCATGGACATAAATTGGTCTAATCATGAAAACTATAACGAGAGTAATCTTATTGTGTGTGCTGTAAGCATCCAGGGACTATTCTGATTTTAGCAACCCTTAGATAATTTTTTTATTTTTAGAAACTTTGACTATTTTCGCTGAGGTACTACATTCAATAACCTATCTTGAAAATAAAAATAATGGAGATTGGCAAGAAATTTAAAAAACTTATCATGATATCCTCAACCTGGGTAAAATTATCCTGCTTTGATCAACATCTGGATGTTGTGTTGTGAGCCTTAATTACAAAAAAAAATTACAATATTTTATTACTGCATTACTACATTTATTCCAATTGCAAAATTATTTGTAATTGTTGTGTCTTTCTAACATGTGAGCAACGTACTTAGACGAATAATTGAAACTCGAGACTAATAAGTAGAGATCAAGATTCAGCAATGCCATGGCTTATTGTGTTTTACTTGTAATCTGATTTCATTAGCCTGGGTAAAATTATCATGTTTTTAGGAAATCTATATCTTGTACATAAAACTTCTGTTCCCAGTTTGTGACTGATATTTGCAAGAAAGCTTCAATATGCAAAATTGGTCTCGTGAAACCACAGAGGCATGAATGATAGTTCTAACTTTTTATTTTCCTCGCGTCAGCAACATTTTGGTCACAATCATGTATACAGCTGAAACATCGGACTGGACTGTGCCATTCGCAAAACTGCCGTGACCCGGATTCGAACCGGGGTTGCTGCGGCCACAACGCAGAGTACTAACCACTATACGATCACGGCTTGTCAGAAGATTCATGGAAGCCAGGTGTAATTGGTAGTGAGGTCTCCTTCATTGTGAATTCATTTGCTCATTTTCTGCAAAAACAAAGGCTAAAAGAAATATAACTGAGACTTTCAATAAAAAAATCTGACCAAAGAATATTGTTTTCAAATTCAAAATGAACATCATTCAAATTCAACTTTATTTATATAGGCGCTTTTAACAGAGAAACCCCAACAAATCCAGATGAGCAAGAGACTGCACGTGAGTAAGGTACTTTGATTGTGGCTGAATTATTAAACCTTGAGACGAATAAGTCGAGATCACGTTCTAAAACCCATAGCCCAGATTCGAACCAGGGTTGTTTCAGAAGAAGCGATGACACCTACTGGCGAAACCCTCCCCAATTTATAAGATTACTGTTGCGTTCACATCCATTTCTGTACCTTCACGGCGAAAATTAGTATTATTTGAGAGCGGCTGGATTTTCATCACAGTGATAGGTAAACTGGAGTACCGCGATTATTACGATTCCACAGTAACGGTTATTCACTGTGTCTTGCTAAAACGGAAGCAACTTTGAACTAGGCTGAATCATTGAAACTAATAAGTCAAAATCACGCTGCAAGATGCCATGGCCCGGATTCGAACCGGGGTTGGTGCGGCCACAACGCAGAGTACTAACCTCTATACGACCATGGCCTGACAAAAATTTCATTTTCAAAATGGAAACAAACCAAGTTTAAAAAATAAACTAAACTCGATATTTTTCTCCAACAGGTGGGTAGCAAAGACCAGAGGAGAAGAATCCAGAAACTGCAGACCCGGGCCATGATGATCCTGGAAACAAGACCCCACCCGAGGACCACGATCCAACCCCAGCAACGTTAACACACCTCAGAAGCGTGACCCCACCTCAGAACTATGGCCCACCTCAGAACCATGGCCCTACACTCCAGAATGAAATCTACTGAGCATTGTCAGAGTCTCATGTCGACTCTATTGACCTGTCTGCTATTCTCTACCTCCTCTCTCTCTCTTTTCTCTTTCTTCTCTTCCTGTCCTATCTCTTGTCATTTCACCCAACCGGTCAAGACGGATGGCCGGCCTTCCAGAGTCTTGGGTCCGGAGGGTTTCAGTTGGGTTAAAGCACTTTGAAATGTCTGCTGATATAATTAAGCACTTTACAAATAAAAGTTGGTTGACTGATCAATGTAGAGCAATCCACGGCTTATTTTGTTTTACATGTGCGTGTGCCTGATTCCACCCATCCTGAATAAAGCAATAGAGTTCTGATCCTTCGCAAAATTGCAGTTACCCCATTGTGAACCGAGATTGTTGCAGCCACAACGCAGAGTACTAACCACTATACGATCACGGCTGAAAAAGCTAGCTATGTAATGCAATCCATACAAGTCATGCTCTCCCTGTGATGGAGGTCCATTATGATTCAAATTCATTGATGAAAACTGAATATTTAGTTCGTTTGGATTTTTTTTTTAAATGCTGTGATCTGGATTCAAACGGTGTTACTGCTGCCACAACTTGGAGCACTAAAGAGATGACCACTCCTGAATTACTGTACGTATATTGCTCAGCTTCCACTGCCAGTCAGCCGTGATCGTATAGTGGTTAGTACTCTGCGTTGTGGCCGCAGCAACCCCGGTTCGAATCCGGGTCACGGCAGTTTTGCCACAGGACTTCTCATTGACAAAAATATGTTGCTGACAATAGAAACAAAGTGGAGACCGTGATCCAAGTCTCTGTCTGTCAGTCAAAAACTGACTCACAAAGAAACTTCTTTACGTCTCGTCATAGAACGGCTTATTGAGTTTGAGTTGTGCAATAATCTGATTCAATCAGCCTCAGTAAAATGATCCTGTTAGAAAAAGAAACCGGGATGATATGGCAATAAAAGTCCCGTTCCCAGTTTGTGACTGATATTTGCAAGACAGGTTGTTAAACTCACAATGCAAACTTGCTCTCCTGGGACTTGGATCAAGGTCTTGTCAGCAACATATTTTGATCATGAATAATGTGAGAAGTCCTGTGACAAAACTGCCGTGACCCGGATTCGAACCGGGGTTGCTGCGGCCACAACGCAGAGTACTAACCACTATACGATCACGGCTGGTTGGAGCGAGGTGTTGGGGAGGTGAGGTTTCCTTCATTGTGGATTTATTTGCTCATTTCCTGCAACTAAAAAAAATATTATTGAAATTTTCAATAAATAATGTCAAATTCTGAACAGATAATATTCTTTACACAGTCAGGAATATTATTGTTTCTCTTTCCCATCACGTTGAAGGTCGAGTGTTGTAGGAACTGAAGGCCCTGTTGACAATAGAGTAACTGTATCAAGATTGTTGTGGTTACTGTGAAGGAGCTTCTCAATGAACGTGCTCCACCAGATAGTGTAAAGTTAATAGATTTAATTGAAAGCTTTTCCCTCTATTTCTGAAGAAGTGGTGACACCTACTGGCCAAACTCTCCCCAGTGTACAAGAGACTTTTGCGTCCACATCAATTTCTGTACCTTCACTGTGAAAATTATGATTATTTGAGAGTGGCAGGATTTTTCATTATAGTGATAGGTAAACTGGAGTACTACGATTATTACAATTCCACAGTCACGAGGATTCACTGTGTCTTGCTAAAACATGAGCAACATTGATTGAGGCTGAATCGTTAAAACTCGAGACTAATAAGAAAAAAATCACATTCCAAAAAGCCATGGACCGGATTCAAACCGGGGTTGATGCGGACACAACGCAGACTACTAACCTCTATACGACCATGGTTGGACTAAAGTATCAGAAAATATCAATGGTTTTCGCTCCACACAACTCAATCTTGTGTTCAATGAGATTGGACACATTTTCATTTTCAAAATTGAAGCAAACCAAAGTTTGAAAAATCAATGAAAATCAATCTACAGCAATACACACAAATACTGTTCTCACTGTGATGGAGGACTGCTATTATTAAAACGTATTTTTGATAACTCTGAATCTTTAGTTCATGTGGATTCAAAATAAATAAAAAGATATTGTGATCTGGATTCAAATCATGTTGCTGCTGCCACAACTCAGAGCACAAACAAAATTATCACTCCTGAATAGGAGTGACTGGTGTGTTGATGGGAGAAATAGCTGTTGAAAAAAATGGAGGACCCAATATCAATTCAAAATCTGCAACGATTCCAGTAAAGAATGTGGAGTAACTCACACAGAAACTTCTTTACTTCCTATTATAGAAATATTATATATTTACATGTGCGATAAATTATAAATAAAATATATGAAATTCTGACCAGAGAATATTGTTTTCAAATTCAAATTGAACTTTATTCATATTCAACTTTATTTATATAGGTGCTTTTAACAGAGAAAATTCAACAAATGCACATGAGCAAGGACATCGACTGCTAGAATTATTACAATTTCAATATCAGTGGCTTTCTAACACGTGAGTAAGGTACTTTGATTGTGGTTGAATCGTTAAAACTCAAGATGAATAAGTCGAGATCACATTGCAAAATGCCACGGCCCGGATTTGAACCGGGGTTGCTGCGGCCACAACGCAGAGTACTAACCTCTATACGACCATGGCTGGATGAAGGTATCGGAAAAGATCAATGGTTTTCACTCCACACAACTCAATCTTGTGTTCAATGAGATAGGACACATTTTTGTTTCCAAAACTGAAACAAGTGAAAGTTTAAAAAATAAACAAATCTCAACGTTCAGAAATTAGAAGGGCTTATTTTGTTTTACATCTGCAATAACCTGAATCCACCCATCGTGAATGAAGCAATAGAGTTCTGTACCCTTTGCAAAATTGCCATGACCCGGATTCGAACCGGGGTTGCTGCGGCCACAACGCAGAGTAATAACCACTATACGATCACGGCTGACTGGCAGTAGAAGCTGAGCAATATAATTTCAGTAATTCAGGAGTGGTCATCTCTTTAGTGCTCCAAGTTGTGGTAGCACTAACACCGTTTGAATCCAGATCACAGTATTTTTAAAAAAAATCCACATGAACTAAAGGGTACAGAACTCTGTTGCTTCATTCTGGATGGGTGGATTCAGGTTATTGCAGATGTAAAACAAAATAAGCCCTTCTATTGCTGTACGTCGAGATTTGTTTATTTTTTAAACTTTCACTTGTTTCAGTTTTGGAAATAAAAATGTGTCCAATCTCATTGACCACAAGATTGAGTTGTGTGGAGCGAAAACCATTGATATTTTCTGATACTTTAGTCCAACCATGGTCGTATAGAGGTTAGTAGTCTGCGTTGTGTCCGCATCAACCCCGG
>OMNM01064809.1:23113-34053 GCA_900302745.1 Parablennius parvicornis | reverse complement strand
CAGCCGGTCGATGACATTCTGGATGGTGTTGTACCACTCCCTGATGAGTGAGTCTGTCTCCGACTGTAGCAGGAACTCGTTTCCTGTCACTGTTCTCAGCTAAAACACACAATTTCAGATCATTTCAATACATTACAGTGTAATTTCTCCCCCCCAAATATTATTACAAAAATCTTGCAGTTGTATTTGCAATCCAGTTGAGCTGTAGTGCATCATATGTGCCAGTCATTTTCTGCCTGTGGCCACATGTTTTGTCCCATAAACAAACAATTGTTTATTTTACTTCATTTAAAGTGTAATAAATGAATAAAAACAATAAATACAGTGAAAATGAGACATGGGAAAATATCAGAGACATAATGTAATGCAGTGCAGCAACACCTATCACTATCACAACAAAAAAAAAATCATACAGTTGAATTAAAACCAGAATTTGTGGCAAAAGTACTCTTGTGGATTAAATTATATTTTACATGAGTTTGTATGATGTCCTCAGGCTTGTTAAAGATTCAGTTCATTGACAGTTGGAAGCTCTAAAGTTCCTTATTCTGTACAGATTGTGGGGAACTCACATTGTATTCAATCTGACACATTTCTTTGAAAAATGTATTTTTTCTGCTTCCTCAGTGTGGGTCACTGAAGGCTGACCAGGAGTCAAAAAACCTCCCACTTTCACTTCCCCCACTGAGGAAATTAGCACACATCATAACTCACGTTGACAAATGTCAACCCATATATTTTGGAATATATTGTGTATGGAGCAAATAGGGTTGAGAGAAATTGTATTGTTAATAAATAAAAAGTTCACTTTCTGAACACTGAGACCAGAGTGGGTGCTTTTTTTGCTTATTTTCTTTCACCTTAAAGACGTTTTTCTTGCTGGACAGCTCGTTGGCCCAGTGCAGCTTCGCTCCTCTTAAATCCACGCTGCTCTCAGGTCGACTGTTTCCTGGTTTCTTTGAATGAAAAACACATACAAATCTATTAAAATATACCTTCAAGGCCCTTGTTTGACCAACTATTTTCTAATTGCCATTTTTAAAGTGGCAAACACGGAGAATATCTATCGATCTTCGTTTCTGTTAAGTCCACATGAGATTGTCATACAAGTGACTATCTGCAGCTCTTCTGAGAAGATCACAAATCGCTTCCAGACCAAACAATAGATTTAATCTCTCCAGCAGATCATGGACCAATCTTGGAGTCTCCTCCTGGTAAACTTCTACAACAAGGTGACTGGGGCCCAAACTAATCAGAGGCCTGAACCTCCACAAATAGTTCCTGTCAACTTTCTCCATGATGGTTGAGTTCCTCAATCCATGAGTGAAACAGCAACTTGTATTTCTCCTCCATCTCTAGAGAATAAGACCTGGAGATACTTGAACTTTTTCTTCCACACCTTCAGCAGGCATGCCAGGTTTATCATGAGAGAAACATAGCGTCAACACAGCTGTCCGTAAAGGACACAAACTCGTATGAAAAGTGTCATCAGGTGGAAAAGTCGCCCATATTTGTGTGCTGTGTAAAAAAAAAATAAAAAAAAAAAAATTTAATGACTAAAGTCATTAAGTTGATAGTATGTCTAAAGTCTTACCCAGCTGGATGGAGTCTGTGATTTAGGATCTTTAAAGAAAACCAGACTGTTCCCCACTAACACCACCCAGGAGGGAGTCCAGTTTTTCCTGCAATCCAACAAATACATTGCAAATTAAAAACATTTTTCTTTATTTTCATGTGGATTCAAACAAAGTGAATAATTATATTCATCTGTCTTTGGTGAAAGCAAACTCACCTCAGTTTCTTGCCTCCTTCTGCAATTTTCGTCTTGTTCAATAGACCTGCTTTCTCCAGCTCCTACACACACACACACACACACACACACACACACACACACACACAAAACATACATTCAAACCCGCAATTCTCACTGACACGTGTGATGTCAGAGTGATGGGATCGCTCAAGAGTAGCCAGGGATCTCTGGAGTCAAAAAGACTATGTGAGGACAAGTTGAAGTGTTCACAGTAAAGTAGCACAGAGGGCTTTTCCTCTGTGTAATACACCGCATCCTGAGCAAACCCATTTAACTCTACTGTTGCATCATTCAGAAAATAGCAGGAGGGGAACTGCTCTAAAATCTCCCACTGCGGTATGGCCCCGTTTAAGGTGCGAGGGAACTGAATTAATGCTAACGATGGAGTGTTGAGTACAGTATATGAAGACAGTGAGGAACAAACTGACGCAAAGCAGAGGTGACGGCAGTTTTATGAGAAAGGGAGGAAGCCTGTCTAGTCACATTAATACTTCAGGGTTTTTTTTTCTTTTTTTACAGGAGGAGATCTTTTATTATCTGAAAAGTTTAAAAACTGAACTGCTGTGGATTTCTTCATAAACGCACATCCTGGAGTTGCAGTATATATCAACAGTTCTAAAATATGTGGTTATCCTAATTGGAATTATGTTGTCAAACTTAGGCAATCATTTTTTTTTTTTTTTTTTTTTTTTAACATTTTCAAATCAGAGCAAATCAGTGATTTTCCCGAAGAAGGTTTTTCAAATATTATATATAGTACAAGCAGTATTCCCTCACCGGTGTGCAGCCGTCGCTGTCTGGAGAGCTTTCAGGAGACGGAGGTTCCACGACAATGTTGGTCACATTGCAGGAGTAATCTGTGCACTGCTGGACCAGCTGGAAAAATACAAGAGGGCATCACCTGCTCTGTCTAGCTGTCTGTGCATGCATTTGGCCAGTCTTTTGAGCAGTACATATTTGTGGAGATCTACTTACCTTCCCTCTTCTTTGTGTGTGACGGTGCATGTGTGTGTGTGTGTGTGTGTGTGTGTAAGAGTGTGTGTGCGCGCTGCGGGCGAATACCTTGCCGTTCTCAGGCAGGATCATGGACTGCGAGTGGCTGAGCTGCTGCTTGACATCATACATGGGTGCCGTGTTACAGCTCTGGGAGCCGGTATTACTGAACGTCATGGTGGTCAGGGTGTCAGAGGAGACGGCACGCTGCATGCTCTTGCAGGTCAAAAGTTGGGGTGAGTCACAAAAGTGTGAAGCAGAGAAAAAAACAAAACAGGGGAAGGGTACTTTAAAAGTGCATGAACTTAAAAATAAATACATCATGCTTCAGTTGGATGCAAATTCAAGCTGATTCTGTGAACTGATGTTGGTTCCGAAATGAGATGCAAGCAATGTTGGAAAAAAAATCCATCCTTTTATATCGTTTTTACTGGGCATTTTAATGCTGAGCTGACATTTCTGCCTGAAGAATCCAGTGTGTAATATGTAAGAAATGTCTTAACAATTAAAATCCCAAAGCAGTAACAGTAAAGAGCAACATAAAGGCCAAGGCCTTTTCACAGTGTGCAGTTTTCTGCTACACTTCTATATCTCTTGTGCGACACAAAATAAAAATGAAAAAAACTTGTTACATGATCAATTACCTCAAATTCTTGTGTTATTAATGAAACTTCATCCACACTTTGACTAAGCACTGTTTTGTCTTCTATCCATGTCCATATTTTCACAAATATAATCACTTTTGCTTTGAAAAAAGACAAAAGATGGTTCAGATGGTTTTCATAATTTCACACTTACAATATGCAAATTCTACTATGCCAGCAATCAGAGAACCTACTTTTCATTTCCACTGGTCTCACCCTATTTAATAAAGCGCGAACAACAGTTACTCCTATTAAAAAAAGATAACGTTTTCCTTTTAAATACCACAATATTGACCATCTGGCATGTTCATTTTGGCTTTCAGGTCATATATTTGATACTCCTATGATACAATAACCAGGTTTTTCTCTAAACATGAAAAAAAGTCAACGTGTCAAAGAGACAACACGATTTAGTCTTGATGCTGCTTTAATGTGATTTGTTCTTACAGCTATTTTGGCACAATTTGCACCTAAGACAAGGTTGTTAGTTGCTTCCGGCATCTTAATGTATTTTTTGATGAACATATTCAGTCTTCTTCCTTCAGTGAAACGTAAAAGAGACTTTATGAAATAATTCCAGCCTGAGTGCGCCACAGCTGTGGCAGTGAATGCTCACTTGCGTAATCATATAATGAAATAGCTTTTTAAGTTTGAATATCATTCTGTGCATCGCCTCGGCACCACTCCTTTGCTGCCAGTTTTCTCTGTACAGAGGCATTGAGATTCAGAAATAGTGACTGATAAACTGTAAATTCATCATCTTGCTCTCTGCACAATACATATATGTGCTGCAGTGCCCTGATGTTTTACATGCAAAATGTTTACCCGTATACACTCATGCATCTACACATACAAATGTACATTACTGCACACGTCTGCAAAAAAAATAAAAAATTGACACAACTTTCATGCAGCAGCAGCCATAATTAAGTACCCAATCGCTGTAAACCAGTTTCAACAATCAGACTGAATATCCCTCCTAATGTTTGCCATCTCTTCATGCAAGGGGGATTAGCACTGAGAGCCAAATCTACTCCTTTGCTAAGAGGAGGCCTTTAAAAGGGCTTTAAACCAAGTGCACCCACACCCCACTGTGATGCAACATGTTGCAGTAAGAACTGCTTGGGTAACAGCCTTTCTTTTTACACCATGAGTTGCTATTTCGCCACCTTAATATGCATAAATGCTGATCTCCGAGAATCTAAAGAGCGTAGCTGGCACTACTTTAATGTATTCTACAGTAATACAGTCAGGGTGCAGTTTTTTGCAAATCTAACAACTTGGGTTCATTGATTTTCATGAGGAAAATACCCTCCATCAAAAAGCCCTTTAAACACTGACAAAACACTTAGGAATACCTTCACAGTGCATGCACAAAAAATTAAAAACATTTTTTTTTAATTACAATGGGTGTCATTAGAAGCAGAAGTTCCTCATTAATTTCTTTACATTAAAGTAAATCTATAAGAAGAAAATAATGGATGGGCACAAGACATGAAGCAGGATTGATTCTGATGCAGCAAAACAAAGTCAAAATGGCAGGAAAAGTCACCTAAGTTCCACCATTGTGTTAAGCAAATGCTAATAGACTATGCAAAATTGATAAAAAAAAAAAAAGTTGCTTTTATTTTAGTCTTTGATGAGTTTTTTTTTTTTTTGATAAGGTGACAGTCAAGGTGAGAAGCGCTAGATGCCCCGTGGTGATGAAAGAGTGCAGCAGGTAGAGACGAGGGTTACCTGTTTCATCTGCCAGCCACCGTCTGTATTCCTCTGCTGGCTCCCGAAGAGGAAATCAGGTGACAACTGAAGAGAAAGAGAGGAGAGAAAAGAGGCTACAAATGACAAAACAGATAGATGAAGAGCGACTATATGTGTTACTCAAAATAAAAGAAGAGCCTTCTTCATTTTCCACCAGGTTGACCTCCAATAGAGAGGACAAAAGAAATTGCCATTTTCAGCTGTTTTTAAGTGTGATTCACAGTGATGGCTGATTTTAAACCCACATGAGAAAAAAATGAAGCTGACATGTTTCTGACTAAGGTAACTCACACAACAGCAGTAAAAACTATTTCTCTCCCAACTAAAAGAGCTTAAACTACGACAGCGAAACACACCGATACTCAACTGGTGTTATTAAGAGGCAGTTGTTGCTCAGTAAAAGTGAAACCTCCACTGTGTAGTATTCATTTCAGTCAAAAACATTGAGTCTGAATCACCAAAAAAAAAACCTAACAAACAATTTCTGTGTATCACCATGTCAAAGAAGGAACAAGGAAGATCCAACAACGGTTCAATGAAGCACACGATAACAAACTTCAAAATGAACTTACAGCGCATGTGTTCATTATGAACAGTCACCAAGTTGTACAATCCAGGCTGGATTCAGTTTCTGAGAGGAGTCCGTCGAGTTCACGTTCTCAGCCGTTGAACTTGGGTTTTTTTATTTTTGTCTGTCTTGTCAGTTTTTCTTTTTTTCGGTCTGAGTACAAATGGGTGACAGTCATTCATCTCTCCAAGCTGCTTCAGCTTATCTCTACTTCCTCATTCTAGAGGGAAGCTGACTGTTATCAGCCAGAACTATCAGACTCATGTACAGCAGCTTAGTTCAGGAAGGTGTGCGATCAACTGCACAAATGCAACAGAAGTTTGCTCAACGTCCCCACAATAACCACCGTCCAACGGTTTGTCTGTACAAGAGCTGCAAGATGCATTCAGGTTCTCTATTACAGTACAAGAATGACACATCCAGCATTGTATTAGATTAAATAATCCAAAACCTATCATCTCCAAGGAAATGGCAGCAGCTTTTGTGCATTTTCATTCAGAAGTGTAGTGAGTTGTGCAGCTTACTTAAGCAAATTCATATATAGGATGAGGGGAAAAAAGCTGAAAGTTAGTGGTCCTTTAGCTCTTCAGATAATTAACAAAAAGTTATGAATGAAAAAAACCAACTGTAAACGAGAGTCAACCTATTATTTACATCTATACAAACAAAACCAATGCATGAACAACCGGCTACACTAAGACAACTCCAGTGGACCTCCACCTTGCCTAGATATGCAAACCACACGGTGCAGTTAAAGTTAAGTGGAACAGTAAACCACAGAAAAGGACGACTCCACCTAAAATTATCATACAAATGTCAACAGCAAAGATCAAGAGTATCAAGAGTGCAGAAATCCTCCTAATATTGATGGCAGGAATGATATATAGATGGCAGGAATGATATATAGATGGCAGGAGATCTGAGCTCTTTTTCCAGGGTTATCACGTTACAGCAGACCACAGTGTGCAGAAATCCCGTTTAATCTAAAACAATCGGTGGCATCTCATGAAATGATTCCAACTTGAAACAACAAAGGTAACTCCCAGATTACCCTCTCACTATTTGTTCTAAATTCAAATGTTAAATCATTATATATTCTATTTTTTTATAAAACACAAATGGCAGAATATGCTCTAAACAAGAAGAGTGGTTTATAGTTTTAATGTAACAATTAATACACATGTTCAATTAAAAATAATCTCTTGGACTTGTGCTGCGCAAATAAAGCATGATTAACTTGCTTCTGTCAAATATGCAAAATATGAAGAGTAAAACACTTTTTTTTATTCTTTTATTCTTCAAAACACAGCAAAAAAGTATAAACTGGGATGAAAAGATTTATTTTTGCCATTATTACACTTGAGCCTCTGAACTGTTTCTAAAGGCAGAAATAAACCTGCGCGGAACAACTTAAAAGTAAAGGTAGATGTCAAAATCGTAAAAGTTAAAGTGAAAAATAAAATGCGGATCTTCGGCTGCGCTCTGCTGCTGACAAGGAAAATGAGCCACTGGGGGCTTGAACACCTGGACTGGAAAGCCACGCCACATCCTGCATGCATTATATATAAATATGCTGTAGTTCAGTTCCTGTTTGCTAATACATGTACCTCGGAATAAATAGTGACACATATAGGTCAACCGAATGCATCTCGCATTGACTTGACGAGGGAAATAACTGCTTTGATCATGAGAGTATTTTTTTTGATGAGCAACATTAAATTTGAAACACTGATGCAACGTTGAGGCAATACAACCTTGAGATGCAAAATGCTTATCTCTAGCAATCTGGATCACGGCACTTACGTGGCTTCACCACGTTGGTGTCGTCACTGATTCACTGGACGGGTCAATTTCTGCCGCTGTTGCCTAAAAACCCTAATTTCAACATCTGAACCTTGTTTGACATTCATTTACAGAGTTCTTTATAGAAAAGCTCATGATACAAAAAAAAAAGGGGTTATGAAAGGAAATTTGAAAAATGTTAATCCTTCAAATGTAAATACACACACTTATCTGTTTTTATATATATATATGAAAAAAATTCAAAATAACCATTTTGACACAATTTTCAACATTTCTTTTTTACATAAAAACATCCAATTAAATGTTTTGTTAAAGATGAGCTAATCAGCATAAAGTGTAATTGTCACACTATTACACTTAATTCACATGACAATAGGAATAGAAACTCTGGTTTCTATCGCCCAGTGATTCACAGATTTGGAGCAGCGGAGTTTAGAAAGCAAGCTCGTGCACAGAGGTTTGCAGGTTTGAATCCCACTGCTGACTGCCATTGTGCAAGTCCCTTAACTCTCGACAACCCCTGCAGGCACAAATGCAGAGACATCATTTCCATAAATTAACTTCAAAATATAAACCAGTGCTTACGCTCCTGAAATAATTGATCCACTGGAAGTTTTCACCGTGACACAGCTACCAGGTCTGAGAGAGTTTAAAGGGAGCTTCAGTGAAAGGTTTATATTTAGAAATGTTTTGTCCATTTTGCATGTAAAACACTGCCATCTGCCTCTGTGAGGCACTAATGGCTTCTGCTCATCTGCATCAGATCAAGAGGCATTAGCTTGTTATTAAAGCGCAGGATGATCCTGACAGAAACATCCCCGGAGAGGAAGTGTGGGTCAGAGGGGCAGTTAATAAATGAACAGATAGGGCAAGTGAGCCGGGCAGTAAATAACGGGGCAGCTTGACTCTGCCGCACTCAGCACTTCTGTCTGCTGTAATATGGAGCAAAGCGCTGGTCTGGATGTGGGTGCAGGTGCACTATGGTGACAGATGAGGACTTCATATGAATACATTCACAGAAAACAGCCAATGCGTGTGTGTATGTGTGCGCGAAGGCACGTGTGTGCATGCGCGTATTTGGCTCACTGAAGTTTGACCTGCATGTGTGCAGATAATCAAAGCACAGTGATTTGCACTTAAATATGCGACATTACATCGGTGAACCACGCTTTTAATATTGATTTTCACAGAGGAAAGAGCAGCAAGCTGAGAATATAAAAAGTTTTTCATACTTTGGAGGAAAATGTTGTGAACAACAGGCTGGGAATGAGACTAAGCGCACACACATATACGCAATTAAATAAAGAACTTCATGAACGCAAACGTCATATTGATTCATCACTCTTCTTTAACCTTGTTTCCCCAACTTGCTGCAGGAAACCACCGTCACAACAAAAGGACTAACTCAATCAAAAATCTATTAAGCTAAAACAATTTGGATCCTCGCAGTTAGTTGAATAGTACCATATGTTCCTATATACCGACACACACAAAAACAAGTTTAATAATGAATGACATAACACAACATAATCAGTAAATAGGTGTGCAGAGAGCTCATTAAGCTGTAATTTAATTAAAAGTGGGACTCTTCACTATTTACAGAGTGTTGGAGAGACATAACCATGGTTTTATGGAGACATAGGAAATAAAAATTGATAGGTACTTCAATAAACACTGCCTTCATCCTTCCACATGTCAACACCTCACTTTTGTTCTACTTTGTCCACAAATGTATTTATATTTACATATCATCCATCACCTGTGTTCCGCCATGCTCTATTAGCACATGTATGGTAATGTGGATTTTCCTTTACAGTATGAAAAAGAGGTTGTGAATTCATATTATGAGGCATTATTGCCACCTACTGTGAGGGCGGGGTAAATAGACATTTTTAACTTGGTTTTTATCTTGTTTTTTTTTTTTTTTTGTCTGGCTGAGCGGCTACTTTAAATAAAATTGCTTACTAGGGGTTTTGAGCCTATATCTACAAATTCAGGGTGAATATGTGGACTCTATGGGCAGGTTACCAGCACACTGCCAAGACAGAGAAAAAAAAAATCATTCATGCATCACAACCTTTTTATAGTCATCTGAAATGCATGTCTTTGGGTTAGAGGAGGAGGTTAGATTATAATTAAGAAAAATCACACAGACATCGGAAGAACATTCCAATAGTGACGCAGAAAAAAGCCAACACCAAATTCTAAATACTTAATTGTGAAGTCCAATATCTATTCATCCATCTCCTTTACTGCATTATCCAACTTAGGGTGCAAGTTTTTGTCGCAACCACGACATCGAGAAGTAAAATGACAACTGTTCAACACAATACAAACAGTTAAATTCATGTTAATGCATCCATCCAACATTTTACACTGCTTCTTCTCACTTAGAAATGGAGATATGAATTTGCTCAAATGCGTATTGACACATTTAAGGTCATTTGAGGTCTTTTGGACATATATCATTAATGAAAATGACAAAATATAATATAAATAAATAAATAAATAAAATATAAAAGCACAACTTAAAAAAGAATGACTTCTGCCTTTCACTTGCTACCCCGAAAGCGTCATCATCAGAATTATTATATCCTAAATACTACCACATCCTTGTTAGTAATCACATCTGAGAGACTTCAAGTAGAGCTCATTTAGGAGATGCTTCTTAAAAGAAGAGTGTGTGTGTATTCACCCTGTGCACGGTCCCATTGCCAGCTCCAGAAAGTGGTAGTGATAGATGACTGGTGTCTCTGGGTAATGTTTGCGGTTGCACTGCGCTGACCTGAAAAAGAAGAGAAACCTGAAATACAGCAGATTTTAACCTAAAACTCACAGGAATTCATTGAGCTGGACGAGAGTGGAATTTCAGTCTGTCCAGTCAGTGACAGACATTTTATAAATACTGTGGTGATTCAGCAAAAAATTATATATTATCTATAACACACATTCAGTTTAGAGTCATGTATTTGTTAAATCTAGGCAAAAGCTACACGTACACAATGTATCAATGACATGCAAACTCACAGAGTTCCTCTTGGTGTGAGATGACAGCAGTAACCACTGCGCTGTCACTACACAACTTTTAAGTTCCCTGTTTCTTTTCAATGTACATTTTAAACTGTTGAAAAATTATACGTTTTAACATTTGAACAATTGATTCCAACATGTTCTTTTGTTGTTGTTGTTATTTTTAACATTCAGCGGCTCCCAGTGGAAGCAACTACATCGTTCTTTCATTCATGACAAAAGTAAACTGGACTACTTCAAGTTCAATGTGACCTGATGCCAAAGTGAAATTTATAGCGTATCGGCCTCTCAGACTCATATGTGAGTCTCCCCCCGTGCATGAGACTCCTGC
>OMNM01064809.1:12035-23028 GCA_900302745.1 Parablennius parvicornis | reverse complement strand
GGAATGCCAACCAGGCTTCTCTCCTTTAGGCCTTATGAAGTTCTTTGCCGGGAAAAAAAAAAAAGGTCCTCTTTTAGTGCTGATACAGTTAAACCATGCAAGCATATCAATGAGCGCTCGCTTTCAATTTACACCTTCAACCTTTTTTATTAAATCCTTTGAGGAAAGACACTTTCATAGACCTACAAAAAAAAAAAAAGCAACAATTTTTCACAAAAATCAGTGGAATGAAGACTGCTTCTTTACCCTGTCGGTGGTCTGACGGCGGGCTCGCCGAGGGGGTTTCCAGGACCTCTCCTTTGTAATGCTGTTGACGTAGTAGGATCTCCCCGAGGCGGGGTCAGAGTACTGCTCCCACAGGTCCATGATCTGCAGAGGCTGCTGACCCGGAGCAGGACTGGGCGGCTCCAGCTGAGACTGACGCTTCTCTGGCTGCGTTTCAGTGTAGAGAGGAGAGTCCTGCCACGACAGCTGGGACAGATAGGACTCTGTGGGGACCTGCGAGGCACAGAGAGGGAGAATAGAAAGAACAGAAGAGGCAGAAGTGGATATTGTACAATTAAAAGAGAGCAGGATTATGAATATGTATCGTGAACAGCACTCAGTAACATGGAATTAGGTTTGTTTTCTAAAAGGAGACAAATATTACAAAACACAAAAAACTGCAAATGTTTTTCATAATACCTGTTAAAATAAAATCTAAGTTTCTTTTATCCAGCTTGTTCGAAATGCAGCATCAGACTACTCATCAGATCAAGGAACATCTCGGTCCTGTTTGATCTTCAACTCAATGGCTCCCAGCTCGTTTCAGAGTGAATTTAGAGATTTTAGGATGAACATTTTAAAACCATGTCTGGATGTGCGTGAAGGTAAATCTTCCGTCTCATTACAATCCTAAACTAAGGCTTTGCTCGCTGTCACACTGAGGGTGGAAGGGCCTTTTCTGTTCATGCTCTGACACTTTGATACAACTCTTTTATTCACTTTTAATCTTTATTAATGTCCTTTAATCTCTCTTCTTGTTTGTGTGCTTGTTTTGAATTTGTTCATGTTTGTTAATGTTGAGTACTACGGCCCTGATTCATTGAATGGTTACGCATATAAAAACAAGAATTTTACACACACACACACATGTGGAACTTAATCTACCAACAGTATTCACTGAAAATCACATCTGATGCACAAAACACCTCACTATCAATGAAGCACAAAATACAGGTGAGAGTTTATCCACTAATCGCAAATACAGTAACAAGCTGATAAATATTTTACTTTTTAATGATATACTTCAGTACGTTTAAAACCCAATACTTGAAACAAAACATTATTTGACTTTAATCTACTTTACCGAAGGATGTGAATACAGAAAGTGTCGCACATGAGCAATATGATGAGTGACAGTAAAAGCAACATTTTTTTAATGCTTTAAAGTATTTTCCACTATTTCTATTCTAATTTAATTTATTTTTTTTAAGTTTTCGTATGTGTGTGAGAAAATACAATGACACAAATTAGGAAAGCACATGCAGCAGATTGTTGCTTCTTCACCACGTCTTTGTGTTAAAAAAAGAGGAAAAAGTCCAACAGCCCCAAATAAAGATGGACAAATAAATCCTCCTGTCTCGAACCGCACACTAATCCCATCACATTATGGCTTCGTAACACACACACAGAGCACAGCTTGGAATAGAGGAAAATCTCTAAATCCTATCAAATTAATTGGAAGAATAAACATGTTGTGTCATCTTTAAACAAAACATAGTTGAGGGAGAATTCAGTGACTGATTGACCCACAAGTTGATCCTTGTTACGTAACTCATTCTTTCAGATAATAACTGAAGGAGCACAGTGTGTGTGTGTGTGTGTGTGTGTGTGTGTGTGTGTGTGTGTGCACGCACGTGAATGCTTTTGCCATGAGGAAGTGTGTGTTAAGCCCTGGCTTGAGTTCTGAGCTGGGTGTGTGAGTCATCTGGTTATGCAGCCAGGCATTTCTAGAAGCTGGAAGAAGCTGCAAAGCCAGACGGGCTGAGCCAAGGCATTCTCTGGTTAGAGGGCAACACACACACACACGTACACACCCCACTCTTTATTGTCACTTTCTCTCTCTTCTCCCTCCTCCTCTTCCCGCCCTCACCTTTTGCTCTGCTAGTAGTAAATAATTAGGAAACAAAGAAGAGATGCTGTCTGCTTCCTCTCCAGCTCATTTAGGCACACAGCAGTGTTTGTGATGATGCAGTGCCACTTCATTATGGCTGGTTGTTTGGTCTGTCTGCTGCAGAATGAGTGGGCGTGCGATATAGAAATGGATTCAGATAGGGGCGGTAAAAAGAGAGAGAGCGATCGAAAGAAAGACGAGGTGTGTGTGTGTGTGTGTGTGTGTGTATGTGTGGTGACCGCTCAGGAACAAGGGTGTTCTGATCGATAGTATCTAAACAGCTTGACTCTCCATCAGTATCAAATTCAGTAGCAATGCGACTAACACACTATTTTATTAGTATGCACACACATCTGCAAAAAACACGACAAACAGAGCCACTATTTTGCACTAAGAAACCCCAAAAGTTTGCCTCTGTGCTGCATGTGAACTGCTCCAGCATTTGCATTTTCACTTGTTTACATGTGTATTTCTGTGCTGCACACTCAGACGCACGTGTTTCCAGCAGATGCCACACTTCCTAAACTCCTCTGATCATACCCTCCATTATGTCTACCGTGACAAAAAGTAGCGTCGGATCTCATAACCCTGGATGATGTAGCTTTCATTAACTGAACACAGAGGAGCTGAGGAGAAAGGAAGAGCAAGAGGAGGGAGGAAAAAAAAAAAAAGATGGAGTTGGGGAAAGAGTGGTGGTCTCCTATGAGTTGCGCAGTCTGTTCCATCCCTTTAATTAGTCCCATTGGAATGCCCTCCCGGCTGCACGCGGCTGATCAGTTTCCCCTCCATATCTCCACTCTGTATTTGTGTGCGTGTGTGCATTCGTGGGCTTGTGTGTTTGTATCTTAGCTAAAGCTGGACAGACATCTCATGGGCATTTGAGCTCTGCTTGAGTTCCCTATGGTCGAGGAGAAAAATATAGTGGAAATGCATTAATATTCGAGGAGTTTTAATTCTGTGAGATACACACAGTTTGGAAAATAGAATGCCTGCACTCCCCTAATCAGTGACTGGAGCCTTTTTAAAACACACTGCATAGTTCCATGTGTCTGTAATAGACTTTGTGTACACACAAGTATCTTTTTGTCCAACTTTTGGCAGGCTTGAATTTCAAACCTCTGTCCCATCCATTCGTTTACAGTCACACAGCAATGCTGACGGCTGCTATATAAGGTGCACCCCAAGTTTGGAAGGAAATTTTTTGTGTTTTTCTAAAAGACATTTTGACGTATGTACGGCACATTATTATTTAATGTTTTCGCAGCTATTTTGGCTATTTTGAAAGCAGAGTGGAAATGTCTTCTGGAATATTTTCCACTGACTTCCCGTGCTGACCTGCAGGCTTGAAAGCCTGCAGAAATGGCACTGAATCGGATGCTCACACAACTAGAGTGTGCTCTTCAAACATACCAGCATTAAAGCTAATAAATTTGAATTTAGCCACATACATACATACATACCTAGATGTTTAATAATATTAAGGTTTCTGCAAATAAAAGTTGTGGCGAGCCAGCCTAGATGAGCAGGTGATGTACGCTTCATTATCAGAAGCATCAAATACAGATGAAAACATAAACAATGTAAATGTAGAGATGTTATAAATCACAGAGCTTGTTGTGAATTCATCTATAAACATATTCTCCTGGAAACCTTTGTAGATTGGACTCTCACTGAGTAACATTTTAAATTGTGGGAATTAGAGCTTAATAAAAAAAACAAGAGAGAGATTTGTTTTCAAAAATGCAAATCAAACACTGTTATCAGTCTCATAATTTGATCCATAGCATTCGTATTGTGTTTATGCAATTGATACTAATGATGCAAGCGTAAGGGATTCTTAAAGATCAATCAGACAACAAGAAAGAATGAAAAGCCTCTCGGCTTCATCCAATCCTAAAAACAAAATGTGTGTGATGTATTAATTTCACATGAGTCCCTCACTTTACACCTTAACTCGCTTTTCATTCTGTCTCTTTCTGTTGTCAGTATTCATGACAGAAAACACGAAATAACTGTCCCATCAAATTATTGCTAGTCCCTCTGTGTGGCTTCATGTTTATTTCACCAAACTGTACCAAACTACAGTGTCACATGATGTCCTCATGTTCAGAAGAATAAATAATGTGATGATCAGTGAAGAATCTGCACCAATTCATGGTGACATCTGTGATCCTGATCAGCTGCTCGGTGTCTTGTTTTTTCTTTCTTTCTTTGTTTGAACATGAGATGTTTGACTTCCCTCCTTTCCACAAAGTTAACCAGCTCTCTGTGACTTTGGAACAATACAAGATACGGATCTGATTCATCCTGTGAACTAGACAGCGAGATGACTGGTTCACTTTTGTGTGGAGCGACGCGGTGGCGAAGGTCGCCAGGATGCTCACTGCAACCCGTCGCTCTATTCAAAGTTACAATATCAAAAGAAAATGAAAGATATAGTCTGATACTGTCAAGAGGGACGGAAAGGACACGGAGATGATAGAAAGGAAGGATGAAAGATAAGAAGGAGGAGGTGCAGAGCAAAAGACAGAAAGGCAAGGATAAAGAAGAGAAGAAACAAAGTGATGGGAGCAATAAAAGATCTGTTTTCAAGTGGGTGAATATTGTTCACTTGAATGCTCGGCAATTAAAGATTCTCAAGAAAACACCCATTCATCAGTTTGATCAAGGCGAGTGTGATTAGATTGACTGCACAATTTGTACAGTCAATCCATTACTGAGGTCTTTTTTTAATTGGGGGGGGTGGGTGGTGCAAGTGGTTAAATATTTTGGGAGTAGTTCTAACAATCAATGATTACTCGACAACGTCTCAAGTGAAAACGCAATGTTTTTATTTCAGAAAAGGTTTGCGTTTACACAGCAATGTTTGGAAAATGATGTTCGTTTACACGGGAAAGGAAGACATACTGAAAAGGATGTAGTTTCCATGTTGGGCAACTAGCGGGTGCGGTTGTTTGCATGCAGAGAGCAAGACGCTATAAACGTTGACATTGGTGAGTGCACATTCGTATGGACAGACCACGAAGTTGGATTGCTGTTCCATGTGCCTCTCAACTATAAAATTACCAAGTCCCAGGAGAATATGAACTGTGAGTCATGACACTCTAGAGGACACCATTGTTGTTATTGTCCGTCTACTCATGCATGTGCAGAATAACTATGTACAACAGCCGTGGTGCGGTCAATCAGCACAAATATTTCACACCGTGATGTTAGGAGCAGATGTTTCACCATGAGTTTAAGGTTAGACTTGCATTTCTGCAACTCTAGTACCTCCAGAGACATTAAGATAGGAAAAAATGGTAATTGTGAAATAATGTCTGAGCTTAAGCCCCCTCTCTTCCTCTTGTCTGTTTTACGAAATTAAATGTACCCCGAATCTTTCTCTGTTTCATAATGAGGACAGGATCATCACCACTTAGTAATATTGAATCAAATCCTTTATTTAACATTTATTACAAAATCACTTTCCCGCTGGTATGAATAGTTTTTTTATGAGAAATATTCACAGGTGAATATTTTGCAGATTCGACTTTATTCCTCACATTCCCACTGTGCAAAGGTCCTTAGTTTTATTAAACTGCTGATCGTAACGTATATACTTCTGTTTTTAAGTAGAGTTTAATCATCCATATCTATTCGTCTTGTGCAAGGTCACAGGGGGGGGTGAGGCTTATTGCAGCTCACACTGAGTGAGACAAACATACATAACGAGTTGTGCCGAACAGAAAAGACTGTGAAGGTCAAATCCTCTGGTAACTGGAATCACACGGAAGAAAAATAAGCCATAAGAAGCTGCAGGTGTGCGTCTGTCGCCTGTGCTTTATTCCTCCACTGCTACCGAAAGCGTGCGGTGGCCAAGCTCGCACAGAGGAAGAGATTAAAGTGGCAAGATGATGATTTGTCAGAGGAAATTTGTGTATTCTTGTGAGTTAATGGAAGGGCTTGTTTTGTAGCCACAGTTAGGACTGTGAGGACTCTCCAAACCTAATTGCAACCTCCGGAGATTTCAGCTTGATTAGGCCTCCCCGATCCCGCCAGGAGCACGCCTGCGAGTGTGTGTCTGTCTGTCCGTCTGTGTGTATGCGCGCGTCTGCATATGCATGAGTGTGTATTACATGTGTGTTTCATTAATCAAATCCACACTTTGGCCTTTGTGGATAAATTTACTCCATGTGATCTGCAGAGAAAGCCAGTAGCTCTAAATTAAGCCTCCAATTCAACTAGCATGGTGGAAACTTCACATTAACAATGTGTGTGTGTGTATGTGTGCATGAAGCGAGGGAGGAAAGATGGGAGAGAAAAGGAGGAGTGGAAGACTCTCGGATGATTTTCTCCTACGCTCTTCAGCCTTCTCACTTCGTCATGAGTTTAACAGCGCCGTGTGACTCCGGGAGAGTGCACATCACAGTCTTGACATTCCCATCTTTCAGATCAGCTTTTGCCTGCTGCCGCTATATGTGTGTCCTCCAACACATCTCTGAAGCTCCACTTCACCTAAGGGTGTCACACTCCATCCATCTCCCCCCTCTCCGGTTTCCTTGGCTCGTGTCTCCGTCTGCCGCTCGGCGTTGCTAACCTGGAGAGCTCGCTCCACCGCGAGGTACAATCCTGATGTCGCTACCAATCCATCGTCCAGGCACGACACAGCCACCCCTTAAAACATCCCGGGGTCAAGCACGCACACACACACACACACACGCGTAGAAACAGCACCCAGCTGCAGTGTGTGTGTTTGTGTGTGTGCGCTGACAGTGGAGGTTCAGGTAGTAAAGGCGGTTATGTTGTCGGAGCTTTTCTATCAGCCACTAGTCCAACAGCATCAGACAGTAAAAGAAGAAGGGAATTGCCAGCCCCTCACCTACAGGCGTGAGCTCCTCCATCACTGTAAGCTGGCTTAAGACTGCAAAAATAACATCAAAGTCACTCCCTCTGTAGAATACGCAGCGCATCACTTTCATATTTATCTATCACATTTTGACTACACTTCAATTTTCTGCAAGGTTCTTGGGCAATAACAGTTACAAAAAAAAAAAAAACACTTTGAACTAAATAAACAAATGCAAAGCAGGGATCTCTTGAAGCTTTGGAATTGAGGAAATATATTAAAAGCAGAAATGCAAATGGCCTCCGCTGTGCGTTCCCTCAACGCGAGGAGAAAGGCGGCGTGGGGGAACACTGACGGAAGAAATAATCCAGTGGGAGGAAATGGCTTCTTTAATTCAATTTCATACCTTTTTTAGTCACCTCTTGGTTTGGATTACGGTTCCTGATGAGCAAAGCAGATTTCAGTCCAACACTTTATGCGGGACTGTGGTCAGTTTTCCGCATCATATGAGCGACATTTAACATCTCACACACAAACTTTTACTCCAAAGTGAGGCAGCTCGATAAGAGTCTGATCAAAGCGTAAAAACAATCAGGAAACACTGAGCCTCAGATTCTTCAAGATAAGTATACCTGCAGGGCTGCAACAATACTGGAGGCTTAGAACGGATGCGGCTATTTACTTGTTTTTGGTCTCACTGACAGCAGAAGAATGCAGCTTCTACTTTTCCACATCACTTTAATGGGAGTGTGATTTCATCCGTCTGTCTCCCAGACAGACAGGTAAGAGCAACCGGCAGTAAAAGCACTTGCTCTCTCTACCTTCCACTGCTTTTCCACTCTCTTTCTCTCCTCCAGCTCTCCTCTCTCTTCCTCCCAACTTAATTTTTCAACACACTGTGGTTTTCAGGAGGCCGGAGCCTTTTCTTTTCTTCACCGCCTTCAAGCTGGTAAATTTGATCTTGGACTGAAAATGTATATTATATCTGTCACTTTCTCTTATTTCTACTCCCATTTCCACTCATGATGCTGTTCGTCACAATGCTTTATTTACTTTAGAACAGAAGCAGGTAATCAGCTAGTCAGCAAAAGCAAAATAGGTAAAAAAAAGTGTTTCCTTTTTTTTCAGGTTTTGCTGATTCATGTGGGTTCACAATGAGTATCCTGGTATCCATGCAGTGGTCTATAAACCTGGTCCTGAAGATTGCCTGTTCTGCATGCTTTAGGCCCCATTTACTTTTAAAGTTGGGGGAAGGTTATGTTTTAGTCTGCAAGTATTTGTTTATTCATTGGTTTGTCTGTATGTATTTCACCAACTTTTCACGAAAAACTATTAACCTGAATTCCATGAAATCTTCTATTAGAGTCTGGAATGTTAATGGCTAACCATTTCCAAATAAATCCCAAACAACTGCGAAAATATATTCCATACAAAGCGGATGGGAAGGGTACTTCATGGAGGAGATCAAAAGAGATCAGCATCTGTTCCTGTGGAGATGCTCTATGCTCAATGTTTCACACAGTGATGTTGCTACATGACAGGCTATTTAGCATCGTTATGAGCTAACGGCTAATATGCTTGCGATGCTAATTCGATTAACACAAACAAATGTGCCGTTTGACACTCTGGAGGAAAACATTGTTGTGCAGAAGAACTATTTATTATGGCCATGGTTCGAAAGCGCAGTATCAGCATTTCATAAACGTTCAGTTTTCGGCCCTCTACATGGGGACGGAGTTGGAGTGTTTTCACAAAGTTACGTTTCCCCTGTTTCCATGGAGACTTGGAGGATTTTTAAAAAGTTCCACTTTGGGAGCTGTCTCCAAAAAATTATACTTTCATTGACTTTGAGCACCATTGTTATGGAAACCGATGCCTAAATGCAACAAAAGGCTTCTGATTCACAGGGATGGGGGATGGAAACTGTGAAACTGAAGTTAGTACTATCAAGGATTTTTGTGTTTAAGAAACATCTAAGGGATATGCAAAGTTACAAAGGCAGTTCAGGTGAAGTTTGCATTAAAATGCCAATATCATGACATTATCGGATCGTCATTGTCCCGATGATTAAATTTATCATAGCCGAGGTACTAATAGTTTCACTGTTGAGAGAAGCCGGAGTTGTCTGTTTCCCAGCCTCCTCCTTCACTGAACATTATCACTTTGTAATAAAGATGTTGAAGCATTCGCTTGGAAACCAAATACACAAAACCTTTTAACCACTGAGTCACTTCATGACCTCAGGAGGAAATTTCTCACTGTGGATTCAAATTTGAAGCATAAGGCTGTGTGTAACACACACACACACACACACACAAGCGCATCTCTTCGTGTAGTGTTATTTTTGCAGCCCACTCATAGAAACAATACATTCCCTTGTACATTACCGAAAAACAAATCCTGATGTTATCCTAATTATAACTTTGGTCCTAAACCTGCATTTTAACCCTGAACCATGTAGATGCAAGTGCATCCACATATTGTGTGTAGCCTGTTTTATATCCGACAAAAGGTCATATACACACAGTCACATAATACTGTTGCTGTACACGAATACACGAAAACTTCAAATTAAATACCTGCAATTAAGGAAAACACAAGTGATAATATATTTATAAATAATTACTGACTAGCTGAGCCCCCGGGATATATTACCAGATAAGTGGGCAGAAGAAAATACAATCATAATTTGATCTGTTTCCCATACTTTTGTTGTCATAACATCATAAATATTTATCCCATTTACACAAATAAAACAGCAAAATGGACCTCAACCCATATCATGATATGTACTGAGTGTCAATTGTTCATAAAGCAACAAATCCAGTGTTGGTGATGAGGTGACTCCCCAGCAGCGTTTGGGAACAATGGGCTTACTGCCACCTGGTGGAGTCACATCATGTGACAACTGGCTTTTCTAACCCAAAATATATTCCGTACAAACTTATGACCCACGCGAGGAAACTCTCCAAGCAAAGAGAAAGCCAACGATGCATTATACTCCGTGCCTCCCTTTCCCCGGAGCGCGACCCGTGACGAAGAAAATTCTGTAATGCCGCTACTGTATTAGTATATATGTAGATAATGAAATGTAATCATTGTTTATGGTTTAAAAAGAGCTTTGAGCAGTTTGGAACCTTAAAAAGTTTTCAATTTAGGACATAAAACCTCTCATCCAGAGCTGATCTAATTGGTGTGTCAGGGGAGGACAGTGTCGACTACAAGGTGAGAACAAACCTTCCAGGTGAAAGTATCTATGACTTTTTCTGTTTTATCTGAGCATTTATTTGAGAGGCTGTGATGTGTTCTGATAAGCATGGGAGCTGCATTCACGAACGTCTGCATCAGCTTATTCCCTGAAGTGGACAAATCACATGTTTTAATGGCCTTTGTCACACCTCCACCTCCTCCTCCTCCTTGACTTTTCCATGTGTGACAACAGGTCGTCTCATTGACTGGCTTCAGTCCTCTCTGGTCTCATTCTGTAGCTCTCCTAATCTCCTTCAGTTCAGACCTATTTCTCTGCCCTAAATGCATAATTTTGTAAATGAAGCATCTGCTTGGGTGGTCCCCGAAGGCCCATGTGCATCAGGCCGAAGCTGACACACACATGAATTCACACCATCACTCAAAAATACTTTGAGCAAGAGTCCCCTGGAAAACATGACGGCGACGTGTCGGAGGAGATCGAACATCATGCTGAATGTTAATCTGCTAAATGAGCAGTTTGGTTGCGCATTGGCAGAAACACGAAGTGATAAAAAGTGATAACAGATGCTGCTAACAGTTTAGGCGATAAATCATGGTGAGGAAGAGGTGGTCTGTTGTGTCAACAGGGACAGATCTGTATTTAGGATTCTCTAAATTCGGACAGGGTCGTTATCAGGAGCAGGTTTATTCAGTTGAAGTCCGGTTACCGGACAAATAACCTGGACACTTGCAAAATAAATAAGCTGCAAATGCTACTAATAAAAACAAAGAAATAGTTGTCAATATTTATCTGTATAAAG
>OMNM01064807.1:17855-34611 GCA_900302745.1 Parablennius parvicornis | reverse complement strand
AGCACCTCCAGCAACAGCACGAGCACCAGGGAAATGCTCACCTTTCCAATGTGAAGCCCCCTTTCCATTTGTAAGACTGGCACATTAGTGAGGTATGAGATTTACATGCCACACTGCTTGTAAAATCTCCACATGAGACAAAAAACAAATAAAAGTGTGTGAAGTCCCGCCTGAAGCTCCTCTGAATGTTCGCTTTGATAAACATAAACAGCTACCGAGACACCATGTTATTCCCTTTATACCTGCCTCAGACTCGCCTTGGTAACGAAAAGTCCCGCCTCGTTTCTATTCTGGGATTGGACGGAAAAATTTCCAAGTCCATTTAAAATTCACGTCCTAGCTTCTCATTGGTCCAGCTGCTTGTCAATCACGTGTACTGGCACACTAAGCAAAAGGCGATTGCACCGGGCAGCCGTCGCTCAAAGAGGCGGGCTCATTAAGTGCCAGCCTACCAAACAGTGCTTCTTATTGGCTGAGGAGCTGTCAACGATTGACGCAGGCGCACTGAGCAGAGGTGACGCAAACACAGTCGCCAGTGGCGAATCCCCGGTGTGGAGCTGCGATTGGCTGACTGTATCATCCTTTGTCTAATAAGAAAAGCGATTGTGATAAACAGCGACGCTATTGGTGTACTCGGGCCCTCCTTCTGCAGCGGATTGGAGATTCCAGCTGTCAATCAAGAATAGTTGTCAAGACAGGGCGACACGAAAACACCAACGTGGCTTCAGACAGTTCCTGTTTCTGGTCACGAGTTCAAGTTCTCCAAACATTCGAGATTTCTTACACCGTAACATAATGTGTGTGTGAGTCAGCAACCAGCTGTACAAGTTTATTTAATAATCGTTTCAATAACAAGTTCAGGGGAACCTTTACCCCCAGAGGCACTTCTCATATTTGAAAGACGTGAGCTCAATCTCACCAGACATAATATATACATATTATTAACATAATGTCTACGAGTCTGTGATTTGTGGACTTGTAGTAAAAACACCTGCTACAGAGGAAACTTCCAGCAAAATAACATGATTGCATGTGTATTGTGCAGCGCCTCCCTGTGGCCACAGACTGGAGATGCACATGGAGTTTATATCCCATCGGACATAAAAAGTTTTAAAGTGAATCATTATGATAAACTGTAAATATGAATGTTTTCCCGATTCAAGCCAAACCTTTTCAAGATTAGCTTACATTTGTGTGATAGAATAGAAACACTTATTACCAGAGGGACATTCTTTAAATGATTAGCGAAAACAATTCAGAGTAAATATTCTTGCATTCACAAAGCAGATAGGACAGCAGACTTCGTCTTTTTGTGGATAAGTGCTAAACGCATGTTCAGCTCTACTGTTCGTTATTCAAATGTATGATTCTTACACACCAATTGTAATGGTTTACTTAAAATCAAGAAGCATCGTTTCCATGAAGAAACACACTTCCTTTACTTTTGTGCTCGTTTATATGTAGGTTTTGGTAGGTTTTATAACACCCCTCAGCATTGTTACATGCTGCACTATTAGTTATCATACAGTGTGAATGTGTGTTTATATTTGGCAAATACTTTTGACTGGGCAAACTTTTGTATTCTGAACACAAGCAATAAAAACTACAAAAACAGACTTAACATGAAAAAATATATTAGAAATGTGAAAATTTTAAAAGGTTTTTCGGGTTTTTTTAACAAATCAATGAAAGTTACATTCCAGGTTTATTCATATTCATTAGTTAACAATTTAGTTATTGAAGGCATGAATCTAAATATTAATTATTTGATAGAACTGGTACACCAGTACAACAACTGCAAACAACAACAAAAAACATTAGCCATGTAAAATACAGTACGTTAAATTTTCAGAGCAATTTATTAGTTGCTATTGACATGATTAACGACTTAAAAATAATATGTCTTTCAACAACCAAATATTAAATACAGTGAAAGAAATCAGGAGGCTTGTTGTTGTTGTCATGTTGGTCCTGTATTGTTTCACACAGAAAATCTTGTACCTTCACACAAAACAAAATAATGGTAATCACAGTCGACTGGTAAAAAGAAGAAGGAAATGCTGTTGCAGAAAAGTCCAACACGGTGTGTGTGTGTGCGCTTAGATTCTATGTTTTGGGCTCGTTTGATTGATGAGACTGATCGAACTGGAATCAGAATGCCTTTGTTTTACTGACAGACAAATATACAAGAAGCTGTGTCACTTTAATGGACTACATTTCCCAGCCATGATGGTCACATATAACAACCACATTGACTATATGAAGTTGAGTGGGAGGCACCAGAACCCAAAACTGAGGAATTACTATGAAAAGTGCAAAAGAAGTTTTAAACAGATAGAGGTTGAAGTAACAGTAAAGTAATTAAGTTTGAACTGTAACTTGCTCTGTAGACTTTGCTGGTTTTAGCTCCAGATGATGTTCATATTAAAACTGGGATTCGAACCTGGTTCCCCCACATCAAGTTTCCCTGCCTCACCAAGAACACATGCTTATCGAAGAGTCGTCGGGAGCAGCTGCTGGATCAATTCTGGATCGTTCTCATCTCATGATCATTCACTACAATGTTAGTTCAACAGCTACATCATCAACTCTGCTACATCTATGATCAGGCCAAGGCACGTCAATGTCCTTTTTGATACGTCTGCGCTACATCCGCTACACCTTAATAAACGTGACACAGTTTGCTCCATATCAATTTCAAGTTAAATAAGGCTGAAGGGTATTTCAACGACCGACAGGCACAAAGAGAACGGACGCAGTGGGAGGAGCTTGAATCACAGAGGTGACAGCTTTGCTTTCTGTCCTAAACCCAGTTTCACTCAGAGTGGCATTGTTTTGGTCTGACACGTGAGTAAAGGGAAATAATACTAGCATGTGAGCTGCATGAGCGAGTACACAAATATATACTGCATTTTTAAATCAGGCTTCTTTCTTTTTTTCACACCAACAATTACTGCCATGATACTGTGAATGTGAATGGAACTGGTAAGCTAAATATGATGAGAACCCTGGCGAGCATGAAAGTGAATATCAGCCTCTGGTTTCATCAGCTGATAGCAGTTCGTCTGGCTATGGGCCTTTTCAATGCGACTTTATTGGCTGTGTTATGTTTACCATGAGTCTCAAGGCACACCTTCAAGTTTCATTCTGCTCGGCACTCTGCTCACATTCCATCTCATTACGCTGCAATGGACAGACAGGTGAAGACCAGCGTTGACGCTCGATTTCACCCATCAGGCACTTTTTAAAACTCAGAATCAGGAGCACCGTCTGCAGGAGGACGAGCAAATCAAGACAAATCAGAGGATTTTCAAGATGTAAGAGGTTTTCTGCTTCTTTGGCCTTCTTCGGTTTGACACCGACTAAAAATCACTAACTCGGCACTTATGGGAGGAGGAGGAGGAGGAGGTGGAGGATGAAGAAGAGGAGGTGATTATGGCGGACTCATCAGTTGATTGGAGGATCCCGGACCTGCACACTTCCATCTTCCATGCCAAAGTACGCCCGCACAGCCATGCCCACAAAGAGACCTGTCTCCACCACGCCTGTAGAGAGAGAGAGAGAGAGAGAGAGAGAGAGAGAATCAGTCAACACTTAATCTTTCAGCAGTTTTCAAGCAGGTAACTTCACCTTAAAGAAAATGACAATATGTGAAGATAAAGAAAACAGAACCATCGATCTGTGATTCTCAAACTATTTTGAAAGAGAAAATAGTTTTTTCCAGTTTGTCTAGTCTGTGGTTGGTTGATTCCAGTTACATTAATCCTGGAATGAGAAGTAAAACAAAGCTTTTAATTGAAAGTAGAAGTGTCTTTTCCTTGTTTGTGGTGATTGGGGGAGAGAGGGAGGGACATCGGAGTTGTGGGAAACACTTATGTTTAACATCCCGTCATTCATCTCCTCCACCACTTTTATCTATTTCTAACATCTCTTGTCCAATAAATCTACCCTTTCTCCTCCTGTCCTCTCAGTCTTCATCTAAGCTGCTTCTCCCTCTGATGTCTTCATCTGAGACCCGTCTCGTCTTCAGGCTGGACCAAACATCACAGCAGGCCTCAGCACGGTCCTGTTCATCTCCTCTCATCTTGCTCTGTCTCCTCTCAAGACTCTTTGCGTCATGGTTCAATAATTGAAGCTCTCCACCTTCACTACGTTCACTCCGCCTCCTTCTCATTCTCACAGCTTCTCCTTTTTCTCTCAGTACAGCGGCCGTGTCCCAATCAGAAGGTTGCAGGTTTGATTCCCATCTCCACATGCATAGGTGCCAAAGTGTCCTTGAGCAAGACACTGAACACCAATCTGCTTCCAGTAGAGTGACAGCACCTTGCATGGCAGCAGTCTCCTTTGGTGTGTGAATGTGTGAGATTGGGAAAAAATCTGTGAAGCACTTTGTGACCACTGTCTGAGAAAAGTGCAATATACCTAAAGCTCACTGACTACTTACTTGTCCCAGACGTCAGCAGGTTCTCATGTTGATAGTTTTTATTGTATTTTTAACATCTGACCTTCTGCTGAATAGTCAACACCTTCAAAAGAAATTCTGTGAGCTGCTGCTCATGTGTTTTGTTTCCTGGACCTGTCCCGTCTTTAAATGTCTCCCAGTGATGGACCGGTGACCTGCTGACCCCGGTGACCTTGGTGACCTGCCAACTCCAGTGACCTGCTGAGCCCGGTGATCTGCTGACCCCGGCGACTCCAGTGACCTGCTGACCCTGCAGCTTTCCTCACCTGGAATCATCTTGATGGCCGTGTTGACTTCCTTCCAGTTGTGATCTCGCTCAAACTTCCAGTCCAGAATGAAGTTGCTGTTGTCGGTGACCACCGGACCCTGAGAGACAAACAACAACAAAAACCACCGAGTCAACGGGATTCACCAGCCAGAAGATTCCAGAGAGTGCTCCTGTTTATGACACTTAAAGTAAACGAGCACAAGATGCAACATTCTGTTACTCAGCGGGGGGACGTCCGGGTTCAGGTCAGGTTGGTTTGTAGACGACTTTTAAAAATCTTCACGTGCTGAAAGCTGCGTCAATGTCACACAGTCGGAGAGTTTCAGACTGAACTCTGGAGTTCAGCTGGTAACACAAACATGTTCAGTGAAAAGTCTCTCTGATCTCAGTCAAAACAAACTGACTGATGATTTGGTCGTTTTCATACTTCCTGTATTAAAACTCTCAATCCGTTTCATCCAGCACTGCTGGCAGTCGTTCCTCACAGGTTAATGTCCAAATGCTGCTGTTGAAATTGGCTTTGAAGAGCGTCTACACGAGGTCTGCAGAGGATACTGCTTCCTGACTGCGCTGTAGCGCCAACTAGTGGCGGACGGCTGCATGTACGTAAAGAAAACGTAAGTAGTTTTTCTGGTGCCGACAAGCGTAGTGGTGACTGATGGCACTGAAACCGAATGCTAAATGCTTTCTCACATTCTCCGTAGTAACACTTTGTACCACAAGGTGATTTCGTGAGTCCCTAAAACATTTACATTAATATCAAAAAAATGTTTTATTACTTTTAATGTCAATTCAGAATGGATGTCACAGATAAACATTGAAGAAACTTTTAAACTGTAATTTTCTAATTTCAATGATACCTTTCAGGAATTTGACCAGATTCACAAAACACAACTCAAAGTGAAGTAAAAGCCACTTAGTTAAAATACCACCAGTCCACTGGGAAATGTCTTTGTCGGTCTGATATTAAGAGTCGAAACTTTATTTGATGAAGTTATTGCGAAGCCTCTGCAGCTGATCTCCACTTGTGTTCCAGCATCACAATCAGCCAGTTCTACAAAACGCTTCAGTGGCCTGACTTGTGTAATTAAGCAGTCATGTGCGACTCCAAATCAAGCTTTTAATTAAACAACTCAGCATTGTGGGTAAACAAATAGTCTCCTCATTATTACACAAACTGTTTCCAGACTCAAGGTTCAAAAGGCTGAAAGAAAAAAATAATCACAAGGCAGAATAACTGATCTCCTGTTGCTCATTGAACAGAACTGAGTGGGAGGCAAAGCTATAAGTGTCTGAAGACTGTTAATGAGACTGTGACAGAGTGTGTGTCCGTGGGTGTGTGTGCGTGTAGATGGAGGTTCAGAGCAGACTGGAGTTAACCATAACATCTTTTCAAACAGAAATATTTGGATTATTTAACTCACTTCGCCTCTTTAAAACATTTTTTTTTCTTTCTCGTGGTATTAGACTCTGACCAGCAGGGGGCAGCATACATCTGACTCCAGTAAGTTCATTTGTAGTTTGAGGGTTCGTTGACCTTTTCTATAGAATTGTCGAAAAACAATAGATTAAAAAAAGAAAGACATTACAATTGAAATAAATCTTGTTATTAAAATGAGCAGTTTTAGCTTTAAAGTTTTATTAAGATTTTCTATTCTAAGTTTGTATTTTAGGGACATTTGAAGAAAAGTCTGAGCCTTGATTTCTGTTCTCACCAGAAGAAAAAGAGGTTTTCGTGTCAGTAATTTCTCCTCATTGCAGGTGTCAAAATGACGGAGGGGGGGGCTACACCAATCCAGTTTAATAAATCCATCTTTACTTTTTAAACTAATTGAAAATCTTAATTTCTTACTAAACATGGTATTTTCATGCCATTTCACTTTTCAACATTTTCAATTTACATGTATTCAATATTACATTTACACCAGGATACATTTTCTACCATTTCCTTCAAGGCACTCGATAAACTTTATTTCGTGTCTGGATAAAAAGCTTATCTATCGAGCGTCTCATAAATATCTTTATTCAGGTTTTTAAAGGGTCCTCAATAGAAAAACCATGTTATACAAGATACAAGTTAAAGAATACTATAGAGAGATATTGTCTAAAATGCACATAAAGCACGAAAGATTTTCCTATTTTGTAGATTTAGAATAAGTAATATCTGTAAACTCAAAGCACCACAAAGAAAAGGAATAACTCCACTCACTGCTTTGCTGACAGCCATGCGTAAGCTGGCCTGGCCTCCGAAGCGCCCGGCGATGGTCCTGGAAACGGGGACGTACGCCATGGGGATCACCTCGATGGGAACTCCCTTCTTCCACTGCTGGCCCAGAGCCGCCGAGTCCTTCCTGAGACGAAAACCAAACCTCCTCACCTTTAATTCAAGTGCAGCGTCCGGCAGCTCTGAGATTACCCCAGTTTATCACAAACAAGAACCTTCAATCCTTTTGTCATTTAAAATCTTTAATTAGAAATACGACTTGTGCTCGCAGCATGAGGATGAGTCACTCACACAGCTTCATTAGATACCTGAGCATGTGCACATGTTTCAACAATCTGTTTTTTCCCTCTTCGTGTCAGAAACAGATTTTAAAAGCTACAGTTTGTATGAAACGCCACAACAGCTGATGAGAACCTGTCGGCTCCGTTTCTCCATCTTCCTTCACGGTCCAGCTCCACCCAGAATCTGGATAAAGAACTAAAATATCTCATCTTATCTTTTGTTTTATTAAATCACACTTATACAAATTTTGTTTATGAGTTTTTTTTTTTTTTAATTAGTTATCCATACAATTTTGGGAATTAAATTAAATTCCCTTTTCTTAGACGCTCCTTTACAACTTAAGATCTAATTTTAAATTTCACATCTATTTTTAAATAAGTTGCTCTCTTGCCGTGTTGCAGTAAAATCCTGTGTAAAATACTGTTTTCGTAAAGTAATCCAAAGGCCGTTACCTGATGAACTCTGAGATTAACAGTGTTTATTTACTGAAGAAACGATCGGTCAGACGGTTTGCAACGTCTGTTCAGGGTTGACAGATAATACCAGGACGTGAAATCTTCAATAACACCAACCTGAAGTCTGCGATGACCACGAAGTGTTTGGCACAACCAGCAACGATCTTCTCCTGAGTCAGACAGCCGCTGTGAAGCAAACAGGAAGTCACTTTCACTCCAGTCGACGAGAAAACAGAACAAAACAGCAAAGAAAGAAACAGGAAATACAACAGGAGAAATTATTAAATGAAAAGTTCAAACTTATTGCTTCTTATATTTGTTAGAAAAGTATTAATGAACATGTTTCTCACTGCTCCATCAGACTTCTTCTTTCAGCAGTTCCCTCACAGACTTTAACCTGGTCTTAAACTAGACTTTAAACTGGCCGTTATATCAGTCTTAATCTGGTTTTAAACTAGTCTTTGGTGACCCATCAGAAGCTCCGAACACTCAACAATCTATTGTCTTCCTGCGTTCATCACCTGACGTTGATCCATTCTGTTAAGACTCAGATCATATTATAGTGCCAAGGCTGGAAGAGCATTCACACTGTGAAGTTTCTCTTTATTCTTATTTGAAAAACTCCATTTCTTGCATTTCATTAACAGTGATTTCCGACATGAGCCGCTCTAAATGATTTTAGCAACTTCGCCTCGAGGCCTCAGACGGCACGTCAGAGTCTTCTGACAGTTATTTCTTTATTTATCCTCACGCTCAATATTTCACATGTCAAACTTCCTTCTGATCCATATTTATGTCTCCATAACGATCACATCATGATTTATCTGAAGTATTTCACGGACAGGGTGCGATCAGAAGTGAAAACAAGATGAGAACAGAGATCATTACTCAGGTTCCAGGTCAGGAGAGAACGACCTTTGACCCCGACCTGCAGAGAAACATTTTGGATCTGTTGTTTAAAAAAAGAATCATGTATAAGAGCTTCCGGATTGAATCATTAAATTAGTTCATCTTCATTTTTATTGCCTTTGTGAACAAATAAATTTTTAGAATCAAACAATTGGTAATATTAAAAAAAGCTGCAGCAGGAAGGTTTGAAGGAGCAGGAAGTGAACTGGAAATCATTTAGTGACTAATAAACATAAGAGGTCAATTTGAGCATCACCAGTCAAATCAAATCCTTGTATAAGATTTCAAGATGAAAAATGTGATTTTCAGTAGAGTTCAACTTACACTCTATTTCAGGATTTGAAAGTTATTCTAAAGCGTTAAAAAGTTCCAACCGTCTTCAGGCAGAACTTTTTCCATACAAACCTGTTGTTGAGTGATTTGTTCATCTCGTGTACGATGCAGAGTCGGACTCACCCTCCGCCTTTGATCAGCGTCAGATCGGTGTCCACCTCGTCCGCCCCATCGATGGCCACGTCCAGCTGAGGACGCAGAGACAGTCCTTCATTACAGAGCTCACCTCTCACCCAGCGGCCCGGTTCTGGTTCATACCTCCGGGTGTCGGTCCAGGTCGGACAGCGTGAGGCCGTGCTGCAGGATCAGCTGACGGGCCTGAGACACAGAAGCCTTATTGTCACACACCAATTCTAGGAAACATATGAAAGAGTGAATCTCTCTCAGTGATGAATTTAATGCAGCAGCTCGCCACCAAATTTCAATAAAGCTGTAAAACACATGTAAAATACAGTTGAGATCATTATACATAATCTATCAGATGTGCATAAATAAGCTTCTGGCTTCAGCCTGTTTCTTGTCTTGGTCTGTTGGTGTTTGTATTATCTATGTGTTGAACTATGATCAGAGATAAATCATTCATTCATTCATAACTAACTTGTTTGGGCTCAGTTTTTTCTAAAACAAACACAAAAACTCAACATTATGAAAACTCACACAAACTGGAATTTTAGCTACTGTGTTATCAGCATTATAGAGCGCACCTGAATATAAGCTGCACTCGCAAAATTCAAAAAGAACAAAAAGTACATATATAAGCTGGACTATAAGCCACAGGTTCAGAGCGCTGTGTTTGTGTGGGTGAGACGGGCAGACAGACAGAGAGTGAGAGATACACACAGAGCGGCTTTACGCACCATTCACAGCCGTCATGAAGAGCAGAAATCTCCCTTTTAGGGCAAGTTTTGGAGAAGCAGAGGCTCAAAACATCATGTATCTATATGCGGAATTAGAATGTGGCGGCGTGAAGCCTAGTACCGCAAAATCCATATATAATGCGCAACTTATTATAAACCGCAGGGATCAGAGCGCTTGAAAAATTAAAGCGGCTTTTAGTCTGGAAATTACGGTAGCTTCTTATCAAATATTGTCAGGAGGAAAACAATTGATATTTTTAAGGATTTCGCACCAATCAGTAAAACAATACTTAAAATTACTGCATTAACCGTGCATTTGTAACTTCTAGGTGATGTCAGCCTCAACATGATCAGGATGCAAATAAGAAATGTAAATAACCAAAAAAAAAAAACAACCTAAGTTTTCAGTTTTATGCTCATGGAAATTAAAGTTGCTTCTCATTGTGCTAGCAGAAAGAAAACATTTTGGTGCTTTTCACTTTTATTTATAATACAAATTTACTCAAATGACGTGTCTTTAAAACGGTCCATTTCATGTGTTTTTGCCCGTTAACACAGCAACAAAGTCGGCGCGTTTTCAAAAGCTTCCACCTTGGGAGCGATTTCCAAAACACTTTGAACATTTTTAAAGAATAACTTTTACTTTTATAACCCCCCCCCAGCTCCATGACCCCCGCCGGTCAAACGTACCTGGAAGGATGTGGGCACGCACACGATGTTGAGTTTCTCCTGACGCACTCGCTCCGCTGCAGCAGAGACAAACGGTCAAATATAAAATTCACAGAAATGCAAAGAAACAGTTTTCACACAGCAACACTCGGATCCAGGATTTTCTCTTTGTGTCACGGCACAAACAGCCTCAACGTTTCTCAGAATCTGATCCTGGAGAAACAACTCCATGACCAGCAGAGCTCCGGATGTTTCCATGTCAGCAAACAAACAATAAATAAAACAAACTGCTACATATTCATCGATATTACTTCAAAGCGCAGGTCAAAGCTCTGATGTGTTGTTTCCTCTTCAGTTTTTTTGGGGTAATTATACTCAAGAAATTTTTTTTTTTTTTTCTTTTACATTTTTACTATTTTTTGAGAGCACTAAACGTCAAACATAAATGATTCAACCTAAAACATTCTGGACGAGTCGGAGAAGCACATTATAGAAGCCTCAGTAGCCCATTGAAAAGCTGCTGCACTTCACCTCTAAACTGAGACGAGTTAGTCCGTATACATTTTAACATGCACAGTTTTGTATGATATTTATGCAATAGTTGAATTAATTTTTTTTTAATTTATAAAGTTATATTTCTGTACTTAAGTATTTGTATGTTCTTTTATATCGACCAGTGTCTGCAATAAAGTCTATTGTTATTCAGCAGCTACCTGTGTGTACGTGTGTGTACCTAATCTGTCCACGGCGTAGACGATGGTGGAGCCACTTCCCACACCGACCACCTGGTTGTTCTGAAAGAATCACACAGGAAATCAGACGTTTCAATCGTTTTAGTTACTTTAACCATTTTCCCTTTTTTAGCCATTTCAGTTTTGGGTTTTTTTTAACTTCAAGGTCTACCAACTTATACCTCTCCATTTTAAACTATGAAGAGGGGAGGAGTTTGGCAGTTATTATAGGTGGAAAAGCTTTGAGGATTTATCAAAGTGGAATTTGTAGAATAATTTTTTCTCGACAAACACAACACTACACTTATACATTCACAACTCGTGGGGAAGAACTTCACATTGATACATGTGCAAAAATATATTTTTCGTCAAATTTACTACAACAACTGTAAGAAAATGTGAGTGTGTCAGTTTTTTAATCTGTGACTTGTAAAACAGGATTTGTGCTCCTGTAATTGTGGTGAGAAAAGAATTCTCCAGGCACACAACTCACAATACACCTCTATAAATTCACGGGACAATACAACAAGTCCCACTTTTACAAGTACTCAAACCCTTTTCACCAAAAACACCTCCATAGAGGTGTCACGCTGATCACAGGTTTTAAAAACATGAGGAAATGTCTTCTCTTGTGCAGTAACACAAAATATGTGAATTTATCTTTTCCAGATAAAGTTAATGTGGGTTCATGTGATCATGTCACTGCATCAAGGGATGAACCCACTGACTGAATAGGAGGATATTCTTCTTGGTGCACATTAATCTGATCTCTTTATTCAGACTCTCACACGTTTCTTCGTTTAAAATGATGTCTTTTTGAATTTGTACAGCATGACGTTTTGCAATAAGTATAAATCTGCAATATATTGTCCAGTCCTGGTCTCTAAAGCGACTTTTTTGTTTTAGATTCTTATCACATAAGCACATTTTCTGTTTAACTCTGAATCAGTGAGCAGTCAGTCACACATTTTGTTTTTAAAGGACTAATTAAGAGCAGATGTTTGAAGTTCTCCTCTCCTGCAGGGTGAAGCTGCTCTTCTTAATCCTCATTCATGCAATAATGTTCAACAGTCATGCAAACCTGTATGAGGATGCAAATTATTGCAACTAACGATTATTTTATTTTCTATCAAAAGGCATGAATCACATGTTAGCTGACCTCCTTAAACTAAGCTGCTGAGAGCATCTAAAGTTATTCTGTTGTGTGGGACAACATGCGAGATATTTACTCTGCAGGCGCGTTAGATTACAACAGGTTAGATGACAACACGTTAGATTGCAGCATGTCAGTTAACGGTATAAACCTGAAGATAAGTGCGAAGCGAACAGCCATCCTGCTGTGACTCATGTAAACACGCTGAACTGCTGCTAGCAACCAGCGGCTAAAAGCTAATACCTGTCTGCGCGCTCACCTGGACGTGGTTGTCCACCGCGGCGTACGCAGCCAGTTTCTTCGCTTCCTCCGCCATGGTGGCCGCAGAAAGATTCAAGTGTTTGTTCCTACCCGACGCGGTTCCCTGAAATGCGGCTGCGAGCTTCCTGAAAGATACTCCAGTCCGGATCCTCATGGCCCAAGGTGCCCGGATGAAGTGGTTTTCGCGTTAAATGGTGACCAACTTCCGGTAGCGTCGCCTGTTGCTGCTGGTAACAGCAAAATGTCCGCATGGTGGTTACCCGATCTGATACATATTCGCTGAACAAATATAGACTCCCATAAGACACGAAACTTTATTGTGAATGCGGCTCAACGGTGTTCGCCATTACAGTCGGGTTCTTGGACGTCTGATGTTGCCAGTTGCAACGACGGACGCTACAGGAAGTCACCAGATAAAGAGTGAACCGATTCATCCGAAACACCGGATCGTGAAGGCCCGCCCTGAAGCACGTGGAGGCTGTGCCGGAACCACGCCCCCCGGTTATTGTTTCGACAACATAACGAATGTGTCCACGTCTAAAGATGTCTGCAATGTATGAGAAGAATCACTGCTTTAAACATTATTGGATACCATTAGAGAATCTGATTTAAAAACCAGCTGAGGTAATGTGAGGTTTGTCCTGCAGGGGGCGCAACAAAGGTGTGACAGTTCAGAGAAAGGACATCAAAAAGGTTTGATTTACAGCCCCTTTTGCTGTTGGGGTATTCTCTATTTTTATGTAAAACTTAAAAACTGGCATATCAAGGTCAAATGAAATTGTAGATATTTTTACAGAATCAATGTGACTTCTCTTTGACTGTCTTGATCTAATTGTATAATCATATTTAGAATCTTTAATAATAAAATAGAATGCTATAATAGACTTGTATTCTAAATCATTTTCTGTTTACAATGTCAATAATACAAAGAAACAAGGAGGGGGGTCTGAATTTGTCTTTTAAGCCTGAAAGGGAACAGAAAAGAAGTGAATGAAAGCAAAGACACATCTTTACATCACTACTACTTTTTATTTGGCAAACAGCTTGAGATAGTCTCTCTTTTCAGTGTACAGTATATATATTTATATACTAGAGTAAACCAACACATTCTGTTTGATAACCATTTTTTTCTCATTTTTACATCTCACAGCTTACAAATATAGCTGATCTTTTTGACAAAAATTACAGATTTCTGTTTGACACCTAAATTAGTATGCTATATAAAAATCCACACATCATACATTCATGATTAGAAAAGTTAGGCTATATGAAATCAGGTCAAAGAAAAGAAGAAACTAAACGAAACACCACAGTACGCAATCTCAAACAAATCCAATTAGGAGAAAGAGGAGGGGGAAGAGGACAGGAGGAGGAGGAGGAGGCAGAGTCAAGGGTTCACAAACAGAGTTGTATGTTGTTCAGGCTGATTCCAATAATTAGTCCTCTGAGAGAAGTTTGCTGCTATTCCATAATCATCAGTACAGTGAAGATATCAAGGAACAACAACAGTACTGTCACATAAGAAGAAGAAGAGTTAAATCTCTGGACTCGCTCCAAACTTAGAACCTAATACCTTTTCCCGTGGATTATAATGGAGAGTCGATAAAAACTAAACTTTGCATTGCAAACTGTACATATTACTTGATACCTCGCCATCTCTTTCTTCCCTCACCAGGACTGTCTTAAGGCTTAGTCCAAGGATTATGCAAATGTTCCCCAGCTTTCCCTTCGTGCTTGCTATCGCAGCACCACACATCTGCTTAAAGTCGGACATCTTTCTCACATCTGTAAGACAAAAGTTGAACAGAGCTGCGTGACGGAGCTGCCATTTAGATGCTGGGGAAGCGATACGAGGCGAATACACTCGCAGGACATGTGTGTGTATGTGTGTGTGTGTGTGTGTGTTGTTAGTTGATTAAAAAAAATTAACTACTTAATTACACATTTTCGGTAATTCATTGCGATTTATCGCATTGTTCACATGTGTAAATGTAGTGAGATTTTAGTGTGATATATCTATGTAAACAGATTTGTGTGTCTGTGATCAGATCTTTGTGTGTCTGTGATGTGTATTGATATGGGTCTCATCAGATTTGTGTTTAATGACAATTTTGTGTGTAATCAGATTTGAGTGCTTTTAATCAGGTTTGTAGTTCTGTGATGCGTCTTGTGGATGTGATGTTTCTAATGATGAGATCTGTTGGAATAATCAACTTTCCATTTGTTTTGATGTGCATTGATGTTTGTCTGTAATCAGATTGTGTGCGTTGATATTCCAGTATGTTTATTTTCTTGTGTGCATTTTGTTACCTGTGTGTGTAATAAGATTTGTGTTTGCTCACTGACATGTGATTGTAACGAGTGTGCTCGTAAATGTCTTCATCATCTCCACTTCAGCTGTTTATTTAGATTTTGCTATTTTTCTGATCAGAGAGAACATTTGTGTAAAGTTGTTGATTTAATTTGCCCTCAGTGTAGACTGGCAGGCTAACCCTTGGTGGGTCTGTTTCTGTTGGAGTCTGTTCAGGCTTTAAGTCATCGATTAACACTGTTATAGCTGTCAGTGATTACAAACATTACAGGAGCTGACCTGACAACACTGAACCTTACAAGACTAGACTGAGGGCAACCTCCCAACCACACCTTCAAAGAGATTCCAGAGTGAAGCAAAGGAGGAGAGAGACATTTACAAATCCTCACACAAATCCAAGTCCACACACACACTGCGGTGTGGTACAAGCCCCTTAAAGCAGAAATAAAGCCCAGCGCTGCGAGCACCCCGATTTCAGGCAGAATAACTGAATCAGCACTTTTTCTTTTTTGTACCATGAATGATGAAGTGAAAATCTGCTGTCTTTAAAAACACAGCTGGCCTGTCATTTCTTCGGCTCGGGTCGGGGGCTGGGGGTCCAACCAGTCTCACCAGTCCACTTTATACACAGTATTGCTGAATATTGAGCGTTGCATTCTTTGTACTGAGAAGTTACCTTGAAGTCGACCTGCTACTTGTGTAGGATACATGTCCACTGGCATCGCATCGTATCAAAAACCCAGATGAGACATGCTTTCAGCCAACCAGTGCTTAGAAATTTTTTTTTTTTTTTTTAATAACAAGAATAACCTCTCCAGACGTCTGGATTATTACATGACAACGTTTGCAAGCACTGATCTAATCATCATAACATCTAAATAGAAAACAAGACCGGGTTATTCTAAAACTCTGCTCCCAACATTTTGTCACAAAAGGAAATTCAAACAAAAAGGATGCATTTTGTTGAATTTGTTATTTTTTTTACCTTCAACCCAGCTTTTTTAGAGCAACGGACCAGAAGTGTGTGAGACTCTGGTGGAGCAGAAAGGACTCGGGACATGGAAACACTGCGGTGAAGCCAAATGTACGACTCAAAACACGCAAAATACAAGAAAAACAGGAACTGTGGAATGTCAAACAGAGAGAATTATCACATATTTACTTCCAGTTTAGGGGAAAACACACAAAATTATCATCATCTTGTACTTAAGATAAAACTGTCATTATGATAAATAAATATTCTATTTAAATTTCACCGATATAATTTTTCCATATATTGCCATAATATATTCTAATATATTCATAATTTGATAAAGACTTTACTATGTTTGGTTTGTGCTGTCATTCTAGATAATTACATATAATATATACCCGTGGAATGTATTTTTTATTCATCTGAGCACTTCAATTCCACCATAAAAACGAGATTTTCTAAGGAGCTGGCAGGAAGCTACATGAGGGACAGATTAGTACTGTGTCCATGAGATACACACACACACACACACACACACACACACACACACACACACACACACACACACACACTCTTAAGTGAAGGCAATGTTATTCCAGTGACACTGGTTCTTTGACAGCAGTGTTTTGTGTGTGTGTGTGTGTGTGTGTGCATCTCCAGGCTGGTGAGAGAGGTGACAGGTGTTAACGTGAACATGCGGGTGGGCATTCACAGCGGGCGCGTTCACTGTGGGGTGCTCGGCCTACGCAAGTGGCAGTTTGACGTCTGGTCCAACGACGTGACACTCGCCAACCAAATGGAGGCTGGGGGAAAGGCCGGGTGAGTCCACCTCTCCACCCCCGCCACCCCCACCCCCCACCCCCCACCC
>OMNM01064797.1:37502-49237 GCA_900302745.1 Parablennius parvicornis | reverse complement strand
CCCCCAGGTAGGAGGGCAGCACAGCCACGCCTACACCGTGACAGCCGCTTCCAACGGCTCCACTGAGACGCACAAATTTGGCTTCAAGCACAACCAAGGCAGTGGCCTCCACCACCAAAACCCCTCCCAGAGTAGCTCCAGTCCCCAGCGAAGGTTTGTCCCGCAAGGTCAGAACATGGCACCGGGCTTCAGGAACCAGCAGCAGTACAACCGAAACACGTGGCGACGCCGAAAAAGGGACAGTGTTCCTGCTGCCAACCAGACCAGATGAAATCTTAACTGCATGATTCAAGGCCTCTCGCAGCCACATCCTGAAGGATTTTATGATCTCACGCTAGTTTTTCCTCTGACTGGTTTTGGAAAACGCCCCCACAAAGTGCGAGAGTTCACAGGTCCATTCAAGCAGTCTCTCAATACACGTAAGAAAACTGTGAAAGGCTTCAAATCTTAACCAGGCGGACTTTGTTACAATCCATCTGTAATCAGAAACTTTCTCTGAAATTGTCGCACACCAGCAGAGACTTGAGTTGACTGAGGAATTACTGTTCGCTGAACTTGATCTTCTCATCAGTGGCACCTGTGAGTTTGGTTGAGGAGTCCCACTTTGCGTGCAACTTGAGCATCTTTTGAGCATCACGTGCCATAGCGCCGGACTGGTTCATCAAGTCTGACATCTCTCGACACTGACTGGGCCTTTTTCTTTTTATATTGAAGGTTTTGGCTCATCTGGTCTTCTGAATGCAAATCCTTTTTAGCTTAAATCTTGATCCCAAAATTCTTAGAGCTTGGACTATTGTCTAAAAATTGTATTCCAGACTGAAGCAAAGCACTACCTTTCTACCTATGCAGCGCAACGCTGACGATGTTTCTGTGTGACGGCACAAAACGGACCTTGTCTCAAGTGCTTAAACTGTGATGACTTGTTTGAATGTAATTACGTGTTTCTTTTTGAGTGTTGGTCGTTCTCTTTTGTTCTTTTATTGTCACTGAGGGATTTCTTTTCTCCACATTGGCACTATATTTTGTTCCGTACTGTAAAAATTGACACCTTATTTTACTTTTGTTGCATCAATGTGCAATAATGACTGGCTTTTATTTAATTTATTTCACATTTTATTTTTTATTTTTAGGGGGGGGGTCTTCCCTTTTTTTTTTTCTTCCAAGACTATACTGATCTGTGCAATAGATTGATTTAAGGGCCTAAAAGGAATGAGTGTCTGTGTTTCGAGTGTGAGTGTGAATGTGTGCAGCTTTCAAACACAAGAGGGAGCTATGGTGTAACATGAGAAATGTGCCAAAAAAAAAAATCCCACAATGCCAACAATAATACTCATGTTTCATTTCTAACTGTGTTGTGATCACTTGAAAACTGTTTGCCAACTACCTGTCCAAAAACTTTTCCACCAGTATTCTCATTTCAAACATATCACTCAGTATTCAGCGGTTTTACTTGGCTTGTGTTTCCACAGGATAGACTGGAGACTCTCTTGGGGGGATGCACATTTAGCTGTGTTTACGTGTGTTATTACAAAAGTCGTTGGTGCTCCTTAATACCAGCAAAGTACTTGTTTTTTGCCTTCTTATTTTGTCAAAGCAACAGTTTAACTGCCTTCTGAAATGACCAAATCTGCCCTTTTTTTTTTTTTCCCTGTACGTAGCAGGAGCTTCCTGTATTTGTTTCAACAGGCACTGCCAGATTGACTTGGCTTTTATTCTTCATAAAGTTTCTCCATTTGAGGCTCCAGGAGCAGACTACCATAGCAGTCAGTGTTTATTAGCATCGTATCATGTTTTGTTTTTTTTTTTAATTTCTCCATTCCACCAAGGATGATTCTAAATCACTAGTCTCTTAGGTACTTATAACTTTGAGGTATTCCTATGCCATATTTATAATCAGCCCAAGACAAGGTTTCAAAGCAACATAGTTTACGCATCAATCCACAAAAAGTTTTGAGCTTGAAACACAATTTCTAAAACCTTTTTAGATTTGAGCAAGCCACATCTAAACTTAAGTGTTAAGTACAATTTGAAAAAGCCTGATTTATTGTAATGGCTTCTGCCCTGGATCTAACACTCTATATGTTTTGTTTCTTGCAGTGCAGCTTTTCAGCAAATTGTCAAGATAATCAGGAGATGGTTATCCTTTGCCACAGGCCGAATCCCCAGCTCATATCTGTGTAATTAGGTGGATTGTAACGTGTAAACGACTGACATATAGATGTATACCTTGTTTTTTATGCAAGTTTTCTATTTTTTTAATAAAAATTTTAAAACTATGTCTACATCAGTGTGTACTGTTTGTGCTCCGTGTTCATTCCTCAAGCCTGGAAATCATAATTACTCGGCTTAGAAACCAGTTCATCTGAAAAAGTTAAGTTTCTTTTTCTTTAATTCTCACTATACAACTTTAAGATACTTTTGTATTTATTGATAAATGAGCTGACTTGTACCAGGTTCCTTTTGTTCTTTATAATTTCAACTAATTCATGCAAATCACAAAATAGCTCTATATTTCATAAGATATGTTTCAAAATTACAAAGCCCAGCTTTTTCATGTTTAATGGAGAAATCATGGCATTAGCTTTCTAAGACGTAGCTTTTATTTTTCTTCATATAGGTTTCTCACGTGTGAGATCTTTAAAGCAGATAAGACCATCGGATGGAATCTGTGACAGTCATATATTTCACAATGTGGAGCCTAACCCAGTAGAAATATATTGTCACCCAGATATGTACTTTGAGAGCATCTGCACTTCAACTTTGCAATTCCTCGTCGTGTCTGACGGGGGCACTCTTGGATCATTGCTTGTCTGCATCAAATCCATGGGGCTTTCAGATTGTCAGCAGGGACGTGGAATATGACAAAAGGAAGATTTTTAATAAAATCACTGAGTAGAGGGTTGACGGCTAAAACCATTGTCCTTTTTTCTCCCTTACGATTAGCACAGTGATGAAAAACACCTTTGCAGAGACCCCTTTTACCCTCTGACTCAAACTCGCTGACTAAGGAAATTAGACTCTTAGACCATGTCGCAGTGCACTTTAAAGAAAAAAAAAAACTCAGATACATTGGCAAAGCTACAGTTCATAATATTATTAAAACCTGGCTCTTTGTTTCCAAAGGATATATTAACCAGATTAGGTGTGGAGACACAAATACCCCAACATGGGGGAACTGTCTTGTCAGCATACTGATGACAATTTTGTTTTCCATGACGCACTGTACTTATGTTTACAATGAATGTGGCATCAGGTTTCCTGTGGACATATACAGTCTTCCAGGGGAAAAATGAGGCGCAACATCCAGCTTTAAGGATGCATTTGGTAAAAATGACACTTGTCTACGATACTCCTGTTATGAAGTGGTGGTTTTTCATGATACAGAGGGATAAACACAATGTAGAATTTGTTAATCAAGCAATGAACTTGAGTTTAAATCTTAAACAGTTTACAGCTGATCACAAAGCCAGTTGTACTCAATCAGAAAGAATAAGAAAGTTCATTTGAGGGCCTCTTCAAATCCCTCTGGTAATAATAGAAAAGTTCCTCTCAGAAAAGATCAAAGTTAGACTCTAGTTGTTTAAGCTATAAACAACTAGACACTGACACTGACACTGACACTGAGAGCTCTCAGTGTCCTGACTGTAGATTGTCTGCATTTCTCCTGCATCATCTCCATGCAATGCATTCCAATTCGCTGTGTGAGAGTTGTAAGCGTTTGCAAACAGCATTGTTGAGATGCTTGGACAAAACAGACACCAGCTGATGCTCAAATGGTATGTTGTTGAGATTCTCCCTTAATGTAGCCTATAAATAAATGTTGTATCTTCTGTGTCCTTGGTTTCTTCCTCGAGCCATTACAAAATTGAAGATTTTCTTTTGCGGCATGTTTAGTATTCATGTATTTCTGAAAGTATGTCTAGTAAATATATTTACGCTTTAGCCTTGGGGATGATTAGAGAAAAAGTTGATGGCTGTCTATACCAATGATTTTCTACCACTGTGACATGCATATTTTGCAGAATTACAAAAAATAATGGGAAAGATTGAACTTTGGACAGGACAATTAACAAACTTATGAACTGGATGACGAGTCCAGAATGCGTGGCAGTAAGAACAACAAATACTGAGTTCAAGACAGCAAGGCAGCGTTGTTCCAGGCAAACCCAAATATCGCCTTCAAACTAAGCCATTTTTACAAAACAAGAAAGCAGAATGTTTTGTAACAATTTGTGAACTGATTTCCTGTAAAACAGCACAGTCAGAGCTCTTAAAGCCATGAAACTGATTCTATCTGCCTGCAAAGATGCATTAAAACAAATTGATAAAACGCTTCTTTCAGACAACGCGATTGCCAGAAGTATTTTGGACGTGCCTGCAGACATCCAAAATAGTGGACAAGATTGGTATCGGTGAAAACTGAGGCACTCATTCTAAAACCTTACCAACATAACTTGCTCCTATATTGTCTGCATTGTAATGTACATATAAACCATACCCATTAAAAAAGAGATGCATTTTTGCATCTTTATGTGATGAAATGGGCTCAAATTCTAACATCTTACTGCTTCACACTAAGTCCCATGAGGAACTCACGTATTTCTTACTGTTTTTGCACATTTTTTAGTTAACTGCCACCAAGTAAATTCTCATTCTTGCAAATAGAGCTACAACAATGCCTCCAGTTTTAACACATCAGCTATATGAGTACAGCTTTTAAACCATGACTGCTATTAAAGCTGGACAGAGAGACTGAGCTATTGAGGAACAGCTTTGTGTGTCTTTTTTCAACTCCTGCAATGATATAGACCTTGCGCTCGTCTAAACGGGCTCAGGTCTCACACTGAGTGAGAATATATAAAACCAGACGCAATAATGTCATTATATTTGTTGTATTAGGTTCCAGAGCTTGATTAAATCATCTGTTTTTGAAGGTGGGCCACCAGACATATTGAAAGCAAAAAACATGCCTTGATGCTGAAAGGTTTGAAAAAAAAACAAAAAAACATCTATACTACTGTAGCTCTTAACACAATGTCTTTATAATTGAGGATTTCCGTAGGTAAGTAGGTCAGAAGAGGGATTCTGCATGGGGAGATTTGAAATCTTCTGTTGCTCAGGTTAATACGGAAAAAGATGTTTCTTGTTTATTCATATAAAGAAGAACCATCAACTATTTCTTCTTTATTCTCTTTCATTTCTTTTTAAGTACCTCCTCATTCTCAGGGGGGAAATGTAAATTACAAGGTTTTACAGTTGTTACTGTGTTATATTCGCAAGTCTTTTTTTAATAATGGGTATCAGTATAGTTGTTCGAGCTTTACCACTCTAATCGAGTCCCCTGCTGCTAATGCAAGCATTTACTAAGACGTCATTTTGAACAATGAGCTAAAAGAAACCATGATGTCGCAAAAAAGAAGAAAAACTCCAGTTGACGTTACATTACGTTACGTTATACTTTAAAATATTTACCATGGTATGGTTGTTTGTGTGTATTCTTCCATTCATTTTGGATTACTGCTCAGTCTCTTACATCCTGCTAGTAAAGACACGGTGAGCTGTCCAAACAACGAAGGCAGCATCTATTTTATAAGACTCCATTGATCTTGAGTCATTATGGTTGGAGGTAAACCTTTTGTCAATAAAAATGACTTAAGCCACTCATAAAGTCATTTTAATTGGATGGCAATGTGGATCTTTAGTCTCATAAAGTGCACCTCCTGCTTACATGTATATCCGTATAAATGTTTGGTTATTTATTTATCTATTTATTTATCTATTTATTTATCTATCTATCTATCTATCTATCTATCTATCTATCTATCTATCTATCTATCTATCTATCTATCTATCTATCTATTTATTTATTTATTTATTTATGTATTAATTTATTAATTTATTAATTAATTAATTAATTAATTTATTCATTCATTCATTCATTTATTCATTTATTTATTTATTCATTTATTCATTTATTTATTTATTTATTTATTTATTTATTTATTTATTTATTTATTTATTTATTTATTTACCAAGCCTAAATTTTACGTGTTATCGTGTCAGTATCATATCATGTCCAAGCAGCTGTGGTCAAAATTAAAACCAAGTGTGGAAAAAGAAGCACCGATAAGACTTTCCTCTGTGTTTTTGCCAATTAATCATGCGGTATGCCCGTGTCTCTCATTCCTCCTCCATATCGTCCCAGAATACAAAGAGGGATGTGATCAAAGAGCTCTGCACTAACTACTGACAGACTTCATTTGTTGTGCGCTTTAGATATATGGAGGACCCCGTTCTACCATTATGTGGTTCACAGCTTGAAGCAACCTATACACATATAATGAAATCACTGAGTACAAAATGAATATAATAAGAACAGTCTGACTGCAGTAATGGAAGGAAGGTGAAAGAGTCAATGGTTTCAATGAAATGGAAGAAAAAAAGAGTCCAGGTTCATGGACTGTTGTTTTTCTTCATTTCATTTCTCAAAGTGTGGTGTCATGTATAATAAGTTGTTTCCCCGATGTTGTTTGTGTATTCCCATTAGTAGTCACACTTTCTGTTTGACTCATTATGTTTATTGGGGTTTTTGTGTGTGTGTTATTTTCTGTGCACCTTATAATCGGTATTGCAAGATGAAAGATGTGGAGACATATCAATGCAGCAACACTTGCAAGGGTCCTGCACAGTCTGTGATATCTACAAAGTGATGTTGATATTGGGGGTGTATGATGTTGTAGCGGTTAACTCTCATGCCACACAGCAAGAAGTCGCTGGTTTCGGGGCTTTTCTGCCAATTATGAGTTAGGATTGATCTAGTCCCTCATGACCTTCAGTGGCTATGTAGAAGATGGATGGATGTTGACGCTTGCTGTACTTTCACAAACATTTAAATTGATTTTCTTGAACACTCTGCCAGTGGTTTTCCTGCAGAAGCCCTTAAATCTATGTTTTTCCCTTCCAAAAAAGCAGTTCCAATGCTCCTGTTACTCCACCATATTCATTGCCCTGGGAGATTTGGACCATTAGGCAATGTAGATGTTTGAAATGTAGAACTTTGAGCTGCTTTTTGAGGTCATCCTTCATCTGCCACTCACATCTATGCCGAAAGATGGGCCACTCCCTTCTGGCTGGGGTCCTTCACTTCGGCTTCTTGTCTGATGAAGTGAATCGCTTTGGGGGTGATGACATGGTTGTTTGTTTAAAACCTTTGTTCCTTCAAAGCCACTGCCAGTTTTCTTGCACCCTGGGTAACAGCTGATTCGGAGGCAGTCATTGTGTGCTGCAGTCAGGGGTTTTGGCATTTTGGAGACAGCAGCTGCCCTCTGGATAACACCAGAGTAATAGGAATGACATCTTATGTAGACTTGATCTAGAATCTCAACCTTGTTATGAAATCTTTCAAACATCAGCTCAGGTTAAGGGCCTTTTGTTGAATGCCTGCTAGGTTATTCACTTTCCTTGCAGCCTCTGGACCAAAGCTTTATTTGGATTTCTGCTTAAAAACACACAGGTTGAGAAATGGTTTATTTTCAAAAAAGCAACGTATTGATCTTGAGACATTGCTCATTTCTATGAAATTCACATTGCAACTAATACATAGAAAGTGTCTCGCGTTTGAAAGCTGGAGCACACATTTTTCAGCCCAGACATCTTTGCTTACCATGATTTCATGCTCAATCACAGCCAGTTCGCTGTGTTCATTCGACCCCCCTTTCTGATGGGGCTCAAAGAGGCCGGATGAATTCTGAGTTCTGCGAGGTGAAATAGCTCCATTCAGCCTCCTCCTGGTATAAAAATCAATAATGACCCAGAGAAGCCAGTGTTCAGATGCACCACACAAGACCTATTCCATCCCTGAATAAAAGAATAATAGTTCTGCTTTTGTCTGCAGCTTTACGAAACATACCTTTTCTCCAAAGACCCTTACAGCCGAGTGGAAGAAACCTGTATTTGCAGATCATTACTTTCATGTTTGGTATTTTTCCCTTAAAGCTTGGTGGTAGGCAGGGGTCATTTTTCATATTTTACAGGGCAGAGTTTACAAATATTGCATGTAGAGTGAGGCTACTCAGGCATGACCTTCATCGACTGACCTGCTGGTGATAAATGGTTAGATATTGGATGCTGCATAGATATTTTTGAAAGGTGTTGGTCACTTGAAAGACTGCATTCATCAAAATCAAAACATGGGCACAGTTAGGTGTCATTTGTTGGTGCAGATCTGAAAACCCTGCTACTCATGAATATATATTTTAAAAGGAATTTTGAACTTGGCACTGTTAACAAACTCAATCTTCTTCCATTTGCCAGAGACTGAAAAACATCTTGAGCATTAAAACCGATAAATAGTCCACGTGTTGTGTCACAAAATTGTCAAAGCTTTTTGGTTATATCAGGATGCAGAGAGTTGCAAATTTAATTCCTAATCTAATATACAACACTAGAAATGTAAAGACTAAAAGATTTCACAATGTCATGAAAATATAAGCTCCTTTTCAATACGATGCCAGTAACAGATTATAAAAACAATGATTAATCCACTTTACATTTTCCAACAGTCTATGAACTTCATCCCTCAAGCGTTGAGATTTTTCCATATTTTCTAATTTTGTGCGATGTTGATTTTATGTACATTATATGATGGGATCTTTAAGGTCTTGTATTGAGCCATTAACCTAATCAGTTGTTCAATGTTTTTGCAGCTGCTCCAACTAATTTATAAGCCTTCTGTAGCTCCTGTCTAAAGCTTTCGCTGCTATTATATTAAAAATTAAACAGTATATTTGATGATATGTCTTACTCCCAACATAATATTTGTTGGATGTTTTGTATCATAAATGAGAATGTGGATTTATATAATCATTGTGTATAATCATTTATAATTTAAATTGATGATTTAATGATTAGTTTGACTATTATTACACACACACACACACACTGAAGGGCTTTGGTTTACATTAATAATGAACTATTACACTCATCATTATTTTTTCAATGCACACTTATTTTTTGGAAATTTTGTTTCCTACTTTGTTTCCAACTTATTTTTATGCACATGTTTGAAACTCATGTCAATATTTAAGACAGAGCTGCTAAGGTTTGATTGGTCTTCATTGGTTGGAAAGTGTTTGCCGGTTGTGCCCGGCAGCCATGCCAGCTATTAATAAAGGAAGCAACAGGAAGAGATCCCAGATCTCTTCCTGTTGCAAGAGCAAAAACTGTTCTGACACCAGAAGGCTCTCAATCTTATAATATTGTTTGCCTAAGCTGCTGAACAGGACAAGGGAAGAAGAAAAAAAAAAAAGAAAGAAATTTTGTCTCCTGAAGTGAAGTGAAACTGAGAATTCATTAGTGTATATATCGTTATTTTATGTTGACTGGGTGTGTGTGTGATTTTACTCTATGTACTTGTGAATCACTTATATTTAACTTATGTTTTTGTGTTGATTGGCACACTTTGCACATATATATGTGTGAAATGACACAAAATCCAGATAGACTGTACATTTAGCTGCATTCGTTCAACACCAATTTAAACATTTTGGGGCTCATACCTTGGCCTAATTGAATAGGCAATAGAAGGATATGACACAAAATACTAACATAAAATAAATTTAAAAAATAAATGTCATGGAAATATTCATTTACATGCCACTTCAAAATTTCTGAGCATGTAGGTCTGGCCCTCTCGTGCACATGCATTTTTCTAACAATTTGTTTTCCCTCTTCTCTTCTTTGCCGTTGGTCATCAAGCCACACGAACACTGAACTATTCCTTCTTCATTAACAAAAGAAAATCCACCCACACCAGCTCTGCCAAAATACACAACCACAAGATGCAACTGGAATGAAGTGAAGAGCACATCAAACTACCAATCTAATTATAGCTTTCAGCAGCACTCCTGGTGATAGCAGAGATATTTCAGAAAACTGAAAGCTCCCTCACCGCTCTTCAGAAACACCAACTTGAATCTTAAAAATTCAAAAAAGTGTCCAAAAATCTTAACTTCTGATTGGATTCTGTCTCTCATCTGTTTCTATAGTAATTGTCGCTGGTTACTGTCACTCCTCTTCCTCCTCTCCACCCTCCTCCTCTTTCTCTGTTAAGTGAAAACGTCTTGTTGATACATTTTCGTTTCAGAAAAGTTTTACACAATGAAACATTTTGATAATGACAGTTTACAAAGAAACTGCAGAAACACCAAAACTGAGGTAGTTTTAATCTTGGGCGACTAGGGGTGCTGTTGGTTGTCTCTGACAACAGAGTGCCTCCATTCTACTTTAGAAAATCTAGGAACCTCCAGGGGGCAGCACTCTGAGAGCAAAGTGTTTTGGTGAGATATGGGACTAACGGTTCTTTAACATACAATGGATCCTGGTAAGAGCTTTAAAAGGACAATTTTCAATTTTAATTCTAAATGTAACAAGGAGCCAATGAAGAGAAGCTAATATTGGAGTGATGTTAACTCTCCTGCTGGTTCCTGTCAGGACTCTCAGTACAGCATTTTGAATCAGTTGAAGACTTTTTAAGCAGTTCTTGTTTCACCTTGATTGTTAAGGCAGTCTACTCTGGAAGTAATTTATCAGAGTCACTCTGAGTCAACAAGTTTGTAAACAGGTGAAAAAAGGCCATCATGCAGATTTGTTCGATGTGGGTGTTGAAGGACAAGTCCTGGTCAGAAATAACTCCCAGGTTCCTCACGGTGGTACTGGAGGTCAAAGTAATACCGTCTAGTGTTACTATATCTTTAGATTGTTTCTCTCTCAGACATTTCGGGGAAAATATAATCATTTTAGTTTTATCTGAGCTCAGAAGCAGAAAATTACAGCTCATCCAAGTGTTATGTTTTTAAGCCAAGCTTCTTGTTTAACACATTAGTATTTTTACATTCAGTATCATCTGGATTTATGAATAAATAGATGTTTGTATCATTTGCATAACAATGGAAGTTAATGGAATGTCTCCTGATAGTAATCCCACCTGGAAGCATGTATATTGTGAAAATAGTAGGTCCTAAGACAGAACCCTGTGGAACTCCACATTTTGCTTCAATCTGAGCTGAAGAGTCACTAACATGAATGAAGTGGAACCTGTCTGATAAATATGATTGAAACCAGCTTAATGCTGAACCTTTAAGTACGACGATGAGTTCCAGTTTCTGTAATAGGATGTTCTGATCAACAGCAGCACTGAGATCCAACAGGACCAGAATAGAGACCAGTCCTTTGTCTGAGTCCATGAAGAGAGCCTTCGTTTGACCAGAGCATCTCTGTGCTCTGATGAACTCTAAAATCATTCAACATTCACTTATAAATTTGATTTTTTTTTTTTAGAAAATCACATTTTTGTAAAATCTAATCTGAAGAAATTAATTAGACAAATATTATCATCTTATTTGAATACATTAAATAACTTGTCAGACTCAATTAATAAATAAATCAAAAGGTTGAATGATTATTACAAAAAGAAAACTAACAGAAATATTTCAAAAGGTATTTCAGAAAAGTAACTTAATTGCTTTGATAAAGACTTTAAACTAATCTAATGAATACATTTAGAACAATACAACATAATTCACAAATATTGAAGATGTGCTGCAATTCATTTATAAAGATTAAAAATAACATGTATGAGTGATTCAGAAAAATGTAATTGCAGATGTGATCAATGCACTTGAAGTGATTTAGTCAAAAATAAAAATAAAAATGGTGTTTATTCAGAATGAATTAAA
>OMNM01064797.1:1832-37028 GCA_900302745.1 Parablennius parvicornis | reverse complement strand
CTCCTAGGCCAAGCAAGAGATATAATCTCTCCAGCGAGTCCTGGGTCAACCTCAGGGCCTACTCCCAGTTGGACATGCCAGGTAAACCTCTCATGGTTTACCAGGCATATCCTAATCAGATGCCTGACATCCTAATCATATGCCCAAACCACTTCAAATGGCTCCTCTCAATGTGGAGGAGTAGCGACTCGACTTTGAGTCCCACACAGATGGTTAATAATTCTTTAAGATTACTAATATTTTCTCTCTCCAGGAGAGAGAAAATATTGTAGATAATCTTAAAGAATTATTAACATATTTTGCATGCAGTCTTTTCTGATGACACCAGGTGAGTCTCAGCCCCACCTGCCCCTAATGACCAGCTACCACTGCATACTTCACACAAAAAGACCTCAAGCTGATCTTGATTTGAGGTGAGAGAGCAATGCAATGGAGCAGTAGGCAAGACATCATGGCACCTCCTGAAAACGTTTTGCACAAAATGGCAATTTTAACCATTTCACTGAATATCCAAAATGTATAGGACTATGTTTTGTATGGCTTTTTTTATGGCTTTTGAGTGGCTTTTGTTTTGTATGGCTTTTGAGTGGCTTTTGAGTGCTACTTGAATGTCATCAACAGCACAGAGACCTGAATTGCCAGCTTTACTGCTTCCCTTACACATAAACATGTTGTTGTGTATACAAGTATATCTGCTACTTTACATTTGCATTTTGCTCTTTGAAACACTTTCTTTTCTTGAGGAATAAGATGTGACATGTGAATAGCACTTTCACAGGTGTGAAAAAACTTTTCAAGTCTCCCCAAAAATATGGTTATAGCAATGTATCAAGTGCACAGAATGTTCAGGTGCACAAACACAAATATGAAAAATGATGGTATTTATTTTAGATTTGGTAGAAATGTATTTGCTTGAAAAATAGAAGCAAGTGCTCTCCTCAGATCAGCTAAAAATGGACATTTGGCCGAGTCGATGCTCAGAAATTGTGGCAATAACAAAGTTACCATTTTTGCAGTGAGAAATAGCAGGTGTTCCACCGGAACTGACATCCATTCACGCCAGTCTTGCCTTTGACAAGACATCCATTCATCCATCCATCTTCTATACCCTCTTTATCTAGGCTAAGGTCGCAGGGGGCTTTGGCTCATCTCAGCAAACACAGTGCGGGGGGCAGGGTAAATCCAGGTCACTAGTCAATCACAAGACAAGGCCGGTGCTGAAAGACACAGAATGACACACACACGCACTCACACCTACAGACAAATTGGAGTCATCAGTTAATGTAACATATATATCTTTGAGCACAGAGAAAATTCAGGCAAACACAAAAGATGTAAAGCCCAAACGGAAGAGCCCTGGATTGGATCTTGATCTTTGTGGTTTAAAGTGACAACACAAACCACTGAATAATTCTATTATTGCACTCATTGACTAGCTCAATGAGATTTTCCATACAGTCAAACTGACCTCCTGGAGGGTAAGGTGAAGCTTGGTTAATGCGGAATGCACTGAGGCGGTGCTGAAGGGTTGCACCTGTGTGTGCTACAGCCTTTCAGAAAGACGTACGCTGACAGTTCAGGTTTTATTAATGCTTGTGTGAGATACCGCAACAGCAAAAGGGTGAAAGTTAATGGTTTGATAAAAATCACCCTGTTTAATCTAAAGACATCTTGGATGGCACTGAAGCAGCCAGTAACATGATGAGATTCTTAATCTTTTATTTGTTTGCTGAGTAGTCTGAAAAAAGTTGTCATAAAGTATTGAAAAGCAATTACTCCGCTAATTTGTTGGATGCCCGTGTATTTGAAGGTGATATATTCACAGCATTCAAATGTATTCAATTGACTAAATTAATGAATAGTTTTTCATAGACAGTGCTTGAATAACTTGAGATTATTGTTTAGTTAGGAAATATTAAACACCACATTAACTAAGTCACAGAGGCATTTGTTTATTTACCTAATACATATAGTGCAACATTCAAGGTTTTCCACTTACAGTTGCGAATAATTTTGTGCATGATTTGAGTTGACTGTCGAATCCTTACATAAAGTTCTGGAAAAAGATTAATTGTTTCCTCATCGGAGTGGGATCTACAGAACTGCACGAATGTCAAAATTTTCAAATCAGGAGAATAACGCACATGAGCTAAAGATTCGACAGCCACTTTCAGAACATTAGACATTTTCTCTAGGTACTCCAGTTCCATCGCACAGTCCCAGAAACATGACCTTGAGGCTAACTGATCACTCTAAATTGCCTGTAGGTGTGAAAATGTGTATGGAATGATCTGTCTCTCTCTGGAAGACAGATGGAATGGTGTTGAATCTGAAAGTTGCCACTCAAATTATTTCAATGAAAACGTGTCTGTGCTGGCCCCCCCTCAGCTGCATGTTATGGTCTTTAAAATGATACATTGCAATGCTTCTGTCAACAACTCGAGTGAGTATAGGAGATTAATGATGGATGGATGTGAAACTGAAAGCAGGACAAAAGATATTAAAAAGATCAAGTTATAATAGGACTTATCGAAGCAGTAGACACAGAAGGTACAATATGGTTGTCGCACCAGTCTAACATAAATACAAGGCCATGGTTGAGATTAAAGGCATCGTAATGCGAAATAAAAGCACTCCTGATACAATATCTCAACATGACAAGTGAGCTGACAATCGCCTGCTGTGCTGGGACACTGAAGGAGAGTGACAGGTAAATTGCCTTTGCGGATGATTAATTCTTTATGGCAAAAAACCAGATCATTCACTTTTCATGTGTCATTTGAAATACGTTTTTCATGACAGCAGTTAATGTCTTTTAATTACTTAATTTTCATCTGCACCAACTCCCTACAAGTTAGCAGATTAAAAGATAAAAATTTATATATGAAAATGCCTGTGAACCCAATAAGAGATCAGCTTCAAATGCATGGAGGATGTTATTAGTAATTTTTCCATGTTCTTCCCAAAGTAATTCAGGTTAAACATACAACACAACAGTCTTCAACTCTTTGCTTTTAGCCCAGATGACAAAAAAACCCTGTAATTATCAACAATTATTATTCATTTGATAATTACATGCATAGATCCATGAAAAAAAAAACTTTGAGGCTTTAGCCTCACACTTCAGTTTCAACTTTCCTCCAAACTTTCTGTAGAATCTGTCATAAAGGCTCTCGGCTTTTTCTCAATGCTGCCAAACATGTCGCTTGATCGTCACGTGTCTCACCATAACTCCGGCAGCTGTGCTCCGATAATGATGAGACGGCTTTAATTACAGATCATGTTCATTAACACGTCCTCTGCGTGTTCGCCAGTCAGCTGTGCGCGGTATTTTTGGAGACAGTGTGTGTGCATGAGTCAGTGAACTGTCACACTCGTTATTGCTGTGAACTGTGTGACATCAGCAGGTACGCCATATAATTCACTTCATTCAGTTTTCATCATATTCATGGTCTTTCTTTTCCTTTTCAAAGTTTCAGTAATGGGCATTATATGTTTGGTGCTCACAATGTTCTTTTGATCTTTTTCGCAATATTAACACCAACAGTCGGGGCCAAAATGTTAAACAAGAGACTTGACCCTGACATTGAACTCCTAAACTGCTGTGCGCGAAATCAGCAATGTGTGATCAGATGGAAAAAGAAAAAAAAAATGAAATGAAAGTGACAGTGTTACTGATGTATTTCACAACACCATGATCTCAACACCATGATCTCAATACATACTTTCATATTATCTACATCTTTGTACCAGTTTGTGCGTCATGGTTCTTTTCACGGAGTGCTTTTTTTGGCCACTACATTCAATGAGAAACTTGAGTTGCTGTGTCTCTTGACTATATTATTCTTAATCTGTCAGATTGACCATTTTTCTTCCATCAAAATGGTTGATAATCTCTTTGTTGATATGACATTACATTGTGTTATCCTTTAGAAAAATAATAATAATAACCCATGCATGGTATTTTACAGTTTAAAACATAGCATAGCCATTAACTATAACAATGATTCATTATAAATAAACTTACTTTAAGTAGTTTCTAGTTTTCTTGCATTGCTTAGTTTTCAAGTTACTGCAAACAAATAGTATCGAAGTACTTAGTAAGGTGGCTGTTGCTTTATTTCTAAATGTCTCCCTCAGTGGTTATGATACTTTTTGTCATTATACTGATGCAGTAACATTGGTGTAATTGATTACACCAAATGTTTTGAAAAGACCCAGCAAATAATATTTCTAGATATCGTTACTTACCTAAATACCTCGATGACAGACTTGTGCAGGAACTTTCTTTCATTCAAGGTTGAAATTTTCACTTTCCTCCAAATTTTGAAGCATTCATATCTGCCAATGTTCTACCTGCACAGTACATATATCACTCAACCATAAAAGATGTAGAAAAACGTACTCCGCGGCTCTCGTTTTCCATGTCTGAATAATCATTTCTTTTTTTATACAGCTCTTGTCTGAGCACTGTCGTCCGACAGAAGGCTGATAAGAATGAAGGCCTGCACAAAGACGTGAGTGGCCCATACAACTGCACTGAGCCGTGTTTGCCCGCTGATTCATTATCATTCAAGCTTATTCTGAGAGCGAAGGACATCTGGACTGTGACGCTCAGAAGACGACGAAGACTACTCTACCAAGTGTTTGCTTTTCTTTTGGTTTGCTTAATGAATCTGTTTGGAGCTTGTTGTTTTTTGGGGGTTTTTTTTATGTCTGTATCCGTTATCTAGTATAAAATATCATCTATATTCTATGATGTGGAAGTATCTTATGAAAAGTTGTCAAATAAATAAAGTTTGCTTTTAAAACATTGGATCACAACTGTCAAACCACCATGACAAGAAATCGATCACAAAAGTATCTTTCTCATTCTAAATTCTAAATCTGAACATGTATATAGTTGGGTGACATTGATAAAGACATTGATAAAACATTAAGGGTATGTGTTGCACTCCCAACAAGGCATGACTCCTTTTTCTTTGTTTGACAACTTTATTTGCCCCGGAGCTGGATCTATATTTTTCAATTTCTTCCCACAGCAGCCAGCAACACGAGTTTAAATGCGTTTACAATCCACTTTCACACACACAACAACATAACAAAGATTAGTATTGTGCCGTTGTATTCAAAATAATATATTATTGTACTATTATTATTTTTGACCTTAGTGATTAAAAAAACAGAAGCTATTTACAAATGAAACCAATATGTTTGTTGTTACTAAATAATATGATAATATATAACATTTCCTATATATATTATATTCCTAAAATATTTCCAGGTCACAATTTATGGATTGGTATCTAATCTGTGTTTAGATTAGTGACATGCCACAAATTTTGGGTAGTAACAATAATGAATCAATTATAAAAACGGTGATGTTTCCATGAACCCGTCACCTTTACAGTTGTGGTACATGAATTCTGTTGTCAAGCTTCAGCTTGGAGATGATGAAGGGAGCGGCGATAAGCGATAAGTACAGTAACTATAAAGTACTAATTTCTTCCAGGGTGCTGTTTACTTGTAAAAAAAAAAAAAAAAAAAAAAATGCATTAAATGAGATCTCCCCATTGTTTTGTGATATTTATTCTGATGTTATGCCTTTAAAGCAGCCACAATGAAGGTCTTTATATCAATAATGGATCAAATGACTACTAATGTGAAAGCAGTCAGTGATGGTGGGGAACCCACCGAGAGTTACACGTGGCTGCAGCTCTGCAGCTCTGCTGAGCTCTGCACAGCAGCCCAGCTACAACAAACCAGCTGTTTTCAGCAAAAATGCGTTATTAACTTTGTGTGATGCCATGGGCTAAGACACAAGGATTGGATCTTAGACAGCACCTGGGAAAGCTTTAACACGTGAGAGTTTTGTTTTTAGGTGTTTGTACACAGCCGTAGAAGAAGAAAGCGCAAAAACACCTCAGTGTATAAATTCAGGCTTTGGTCAGCTGTTATGTCACCCATTCTCTACATCACATTTATGTGGTAGTGATACATTATCAATTTGGGTGGTTAGAATTTGACATGGAGGCGAAATAAATCAATCAGAGTTAGTTAAATATAACAAGATTCAATGTCAGTAAGGACACTAAAAAATGTAGACACATGAAGAATGTATTAATTAACATGCCAATAATTCTATGAATTTCAGAGCAGGCCATCTAAATGACACAGAAGACATTATTCCAGGCCTGACATTTTGTTCAACCTTTAATGTGGAAAATATTGCGAATGTAAGCCCAATTATCCATTCTTATGGTTTTGATGCTGAAGCTCATTTTCTATTCAAATGTGGCTATAATGTGACTTAGAGAGGGACATTGGATGGCTTTTAAAATGAAAAAAATATATATTTCAAGGTAGAAGTGTGATAATTTCTAATGGTATTGCTAAAACAAACTTCTGGTGGCACTTTAAAACAGCTTTTAAAATAACAATACAAGTTCAATCATAAACAGATGATATAGTATACAATAAAAAGGTGAATAAATAAGGAGCCTGATGCTTAAATGATGCTGACCCCAGATAGTGCATAGGGGTTTCTTAAAATTGGAATTACAAATTGGTGTTGGACATTTAAAAGACAAGTTCAGGATTGATTTAAGCAGGTGTTCATGATTGAAATGATCGTTTTTCCTCCTTTATTGCCTATTATAGTGTCAAAATCATAAATAGAAAATAGAAAATGTATTTTCAATATAATTACTGTTTGTGCAACATAATCAAGCTGTTTCTTCATTTCTTCATCTCTGATTTCTATATCTAAAATAGGTAAGGTGAATCACTATCATAGGTCAAAGTACTTCAAAGCATTTATAGCTGCTGAATCTCTTCAAAAGGAATCTTCTATCATTTGCCTAACAATCTTTAAAAAATATTTACTATTATGAACGTATGTATCAATATGGCAGAAATATGATCTTAACTTTATGTTTTTTAACGTTAAAAACGTCTGAGTCTGGCGCCCTTTATTTACAGATTTGTGAAAATCAAGAATAAATTCACACCACTGGAGTTGTTGCATGTGGCACTTTCTTTTCTTTTTTTTCTTTTCTTTTTTCTTTTTTTTTACAGGAACCAGCATAGTTTCACCTGCATCAACTCTCATCATCTGACCAAAGGGAGCTTCACGCTGTAAGTGAAAATGAGAAAAGATGAAGGGCTGGGAAGAGTAATGAAACGGAGAGGCGGTGAGAGAAAGGTGAGAAGAATGATACAGATAGCGACAGAGGGAGAATACTACAAACGAACAACATCATAAAAATGTGGTTTTGCTGAAAAATTCTGCAAAGGGCAGCAGACGATTGCCTCTCGCATTGTGTCATGTAACAGAGTAAAATGAGGACGGTGTGAATGACCGAGAAGAAGTCTTGTGATCACACTCCAGCTGTTCTCACTCTGACATGGACACGCATTTCGCACAAATTTTCTTTACATTTGTTACACTTACGCTTAGTTGTACTCTATATTTCTTTAATCAGTCAGTGTTAGGCTGAAGCTCCCCACAACATAGTGCAATGGAAAGTCTTTTGGAACTGATATGGAAGGAAAAGTAGTCCCTGATTAGTTGTTTTAGGGCAAATTAAAAAGTCAAAAGTAGATCTGAATTTAGTCCAAATAGGTCACACCCTCTGAAGTGTGAATGAAGGAACTTTTCCACTTCTGCTGCCTTGGAGAGTCTGTGAATAATTAAAGACATTTTCAAAGACAACCAGTCTATAAAGAAATATATAACTCCTCTCCTTCACTTCTTCTTGTGCCTTGCATATTTACCCAGGGTTGTTATATCAGTGTATGCTACCTTCGGATCTAGAGTGTGAGTAATTTTGGCAATAAAGCGTCTGTTTAAATCTTAAACACCTGATGTACCAGTTGTCCAAAAAAGGTCTCTTTTTGCCTTTTAACAAGTTAGTTTTCTGAAAAAAAACCCCCCAAAAAAAACAAAACAAAAAAAACTCCTGCTGGTATTTTGCAGCCTTGATCTGTACTGTGGCTGTATAGTGGTATAGTGGTTACCACTTATAGGAATATCCATCCATCCATCCATCCATCCCTCCCTCCCTCCCTCCATCCATCCATCCATCCATCCATCCATCCATCCATCCATCCATCCATCCATCCATCTTTCAATTTCTTAGTTGTGGCACAGGAACCAGTCCCAGGGGACACTATGAGAAAGGCAGAGTACAACCAGGCTGTCTGTCCATCACAGGTCAGACAGGCAGAGAAGGACAGTCACATGGGTGGAGATCAGAGTAAACAGAAACATCCTTCAAGCACAGGGAGAACATGCAAACTCCACAAAGAAAGGTCCTAAAGTTCCAACTCAAATCGGGGGTATTTACATTGTAATGCAGGGGCACGAACCACTTAAGAAACATGCAGCCCTGGAATGACATAATGCACTACCTAATATAAGTTAAATTTGCTGGTATGAGGGATTACCATGCTCAGTTGAAATTCCATAATTTTTTAATTTATATTTTAATTTCTTGTCATTTTTTTTTTTTTACAAAAACTCAAAAAAAAATTTAGATTGAAGACCTTTGTAACTGTAGCTGTATGGAGTTTGAGTGTGGACCATAATTCTGTATGTATAAAGACTAGAGAAACTTAAATATGCTCTGTGGGCATCTGTGCTGTTTACTTCCCGAGAGAAGCCCGACTGAGCGAATGCAAATGTAAATGAATGGAAATATGAAGCTCATCAATTATTAATTTCCAACTGAATTCGTGATTGTACAACACTGTTTTAAACTACAAGTGGGGTGGAGGTTCCTTAAAAAAAACAAAAAACTTACACTTACACAATTGGTATGATATTGTCGTACACACTAGAGATGTATTTATTGTATTTGTCAATAAAAGAAGTTTCTTGAAATGTATGCGCTTGAGACCACTGTCCGTCTGCAGATTGAAAATGGTTTGTATCCCAATAAATACAAAGTGGTATGTAATATCATCCTATTTCATAATTTTGTCAGGGACTGAGATATTAGAATGACAATTTTAGCATGTGAATTACTGTGCCAAAGTTAGAAAATTACAAGGTGAAATGGATCAGATAAAATTTGTTATGTTGCAGGTTTTCATTCACAAGTTTTACCCCATCATCGTCAGAATCACTTTAAGTATTGTTTCAACCTCGTTTTGCCTCAATTGCACAAAAATAAGCAAAAATGCAAACTTCTAACATTTAGAAAACAACATTTAGCCAGCTTAGAAGCTTTTCCATTTTCTCTGTGTTGTTGTGGTTTTGGATTGGTGGGAAGGGTGAATAGTTTCTCAGCAACATGAGGAGGAAGATGTATTATACCAAAATATTTTTTGTTTTTTCTGCTCAAGTGTGTCACGACCACATCCAACTCCATTAATGACGCTGAGACACAGGAGAACAGATGAAAGAGGGGATGGATTAGAGTAAAGAAGGAGGAAGTAGGTCGAGATGGAATGAGCTTACCAATGTGAGAAGGGTGAAGGAAAAGGAGGAAGAAGACGATTTTCTTTTGAAGGCATGTAATTTAGGGAAGGTCGGGAATAGAAAATGGTGAAAAGGAAAAATTGAAAAGAGAACTCATAGGTGAGACAAAGGAAGATGGTATAGGTCATGAAAGCCTTGGAAAAAAGGGAAAATTAAAAACGAGAAGTGTAGGGTTGATTTTTGAAGAAGCAAAGAACAAAATGAAAGGAGGGTAGTAAACAATAGAAGAGCACAACACGAGTTCATTTCTGGCACATTTCAAGTAAGTATGCAAATGACATAATGGTCAAAAGAAGAGGTGAAGGATTACAGAAAGGAGATAAATGAAGGAAGGAAGAGAGAACACAGCTTCAAAGAACAAAATTTAGTTCATATTTTTTAATGCTTCCAACAGAATGCAACCCTTCAGTCCAGCCTCCATTATCGGCCGCATCAACTCACCTCGGAAGGAATCAATACAGTGTTTTCAGACCTCTTTGCTGTGTCACGGTAAAACTTCACTGTTTTAAAACAACAATCCTGAAGGCTATGATTGCGGAAAAACATTTAGCTTTATTTCCAAACTGCAAGCTACAAAATTCACTAAGCCGATAAGAGTACTAATTAAATTGATTAGATAAAACAGCTGTGATCCCCATGGGGAAATTGGGCCTTTGAAAATGCAAAAGAAAAGATTTAGATAAGACCAGAGCCAATTAAGCAACAATCCACTGTTACTGTGTTGGCCCCCATTTATAATTCAGTTCACAGTGATCACAGTTTGTGAGGTAATGAAGATTATTTAACAAAATTGTTAACATTGTGCAAAGACGTATAAAAACCTTTCTAAATATACTTCATACATTTACTAGTATTTAGACAGGGGTCCTAAAAAAATATTTTTCAAGCACTCTCGTGGCTAACTGTCATCCAAATGTAATATCTCTTGAGCACAATGCATGATGTATAAAGGTGCTTGTCTTTAAGAACGGCCGGCTGATAATGTCTAGCAAAAGTGGCTGTTGGTCATATATGCCACAGTCCTGCGTGTTTTCAGATCCTCCTTCTCCAGCAGCAGAGCTTAATGGCACCCTCATTAGATTCAGATGCGCTGGAGCAGTACAGAATGAAAACAATGCAGGACAGTTGTCCTCGAGAAGCAGGGGGTTCCTACCTCGGCTTGACCTGATCTGTATGTTCATACCTCCTACATATCCTACCGTCATTAAAAACTGGAAACATCTGACATAGCACACTGTTTAACAAAGAGCTATTTATTCCACACACAACCACAATCTCTGTTTGTTACAAACTGTATGTGAGGAAGGTGTTGCTCAGTCTCAATTTTTTTTAAATCAGGCTGAAAATGTTCCTATTTAATGAAGCTCGTAGTTAGGACTGGCTCAGGTTACCACAGAGCATTTTCAAGTTAGGCAGGTATACGTTTATAGTGCTGTGAGTTTCCTCCTCCTGTATCCTCTCGCTCTGTACCTGGATGCTTTCAGACTGAGGACTGTGAAGTTTGTGGTTTGTGTTTCCTGCCTCAATCAGGTTTGCAGTGTGTAGATCAGTTTGCTGTCTGATGTCAAGTTCTTTGTTTTCTGGTTTCTTTCCTGTTTTTCCTTTATTTACCCTGAATCCCAACCGGTGCAAACAGACAGCTGGAACCTCTGGGTTTAAGTCTGTGTTTCTTCCTGTTGTGAGGGAGTTTACTCTTTCTATGGTGCAGATTATTTTGTCTGTCTATATTTTGTTTGATAGTATATTTCCAATTGTAACATAAGGTGGTTGAAAAATATATGAATGGAACACGGGTTGCTGGGACACTGGGGTTTGTATGATTGTTGAGAATGTCTGCCTGTGAATTGTCTATTTGAAATCAATATAACAATTATGATACTTAATTCAGAATCACAACATGTATTACTGCTGCACTCAAGTGTATTCGTATGTTTTTATCACCAGTGCAATCAATGCATATGTGTATTATATTATGTATTATATCATACATGCATCTATTATATATGATCTTATAGATACATGTGATGATAATGAAATGGAAAAAGATCAGTACACTAATATATAAATTAATTATAGGGTATGTTTGCAATAAATAAGATATTTCTCCTCTCATGTCATGTGACACAGGAGGCATTTCATTCACATTTTTAGGCATCACTGATCAGCTTGTCAGCATGTGCCACGTACTGACATAATAACATGTTGTTTTCTTTCTCTAGAATCTTGAATATACAAAGTGGATTTTCACTTTCTCTCGTGTGCTTGTAACCGTGCTGCCCGGCGCTGCACTACACTGCATGGGTGACCTACAAATTAATGTGGCAGCTAAAGGCATTCTGACTCCATTGTGCATTGATTCTATTGTACAGATTTGATATTTTGAAGCTAACGCGTGTTGTTGCTGTAGTATGTTCATTTCATAGTCCCAGTTTTTTAATAAGTTAGAGAAAATTATACATTTTTTACATCATATTCTTGGTTGTCTGCATCTCATTCTCCCTGATGAGACCTGCTGTAACAACTCCCAATGAACTGTCTGGCTGTATGGGCATAGAGCAGGAAACAATGAGCTGATGTTAGTTTCTCACGTAAAACTTCCCTTGATCTGCTCCTGCCATGATGCTACGATGACCACAAAGCCCTGGGAAGGCTTGATTTTGAATATAACTGAAATCTGTATTCAATTGTGATTTGGGATAATATTGTTGGAAATTTTATTGAGAATTTAAAGAAATATTATTTTAAAAAAGAAGACATATTTTAAGTTATTAAGGAGGATCCAGCATATTAAAAATAAATCTGACAGAGAAAATGTCTGGGATTTAGCTCAAAACCTGTGCTTTTTGATTTTTTAACACGATCATATCATATAATGTCTTCTCTGTAAATGTCAAAATAGGAATATCCTATTTTCCATTTTTCTTCCTCTCCTCTCACTGGCTGACTTCTCCCTACTGCTGCACCTTCTTTCTTTCCCTCCCTCCCCCTCCCCGTGAGCCCTGTCTCCCTCCCCTTTCCCTTCACTTCCCTCCCACTTTTCTCTCTCACTCTAAAGAGCACTCAGTCTCTGCGCTTCTCTTCATTTTTCCACCCCAACATGTTGGAAGGGGGAGAAAGAGGAGGATGCTGCGCTCTAGCCTCAGTGCGTTCTTGCCACCTCTCCGGCCGGCACGCACTGCCTCTGACTCAGACTCAGCCTCAGCTTTCAGTTGTCTCCGCCTGAAGGACTTAAGCGAGGAGGTGGAGGAGGAGGAGGCAAAGAACAAACTGGAGCCCGGGAGCTGTCACTCCAGGGTCCCTAACAGGAACAGCAACAGCAGGAGAATACAGCAAAACAACTGCTCCTCTTCTGTGGTGGAAACTACTCATACCTCAGCAGTGGCCACCTCCTCCTCTACCTTTTCTTCAGGCTTCCCTCCCTCCTTCTCCCTCCTCTCAGTTCCAAGATCCATGTGGCAAGAGGCAATAAGAAGGAAGCGCTATCTCCTTGACCGGACAGGAGTGTCTGGTGAAGTGGATAAAGGAGGAGGAAGAGGAGGTGTTCAGGACAGGAGGAACAGGTCTCCAGACTGGCTGTATGAGTCCTACTACTGTATGAGCCAGCAGCACCCCCTGATTGTGTTCCTGCTGCTCATAGTGATGGGAGCCTGTCTGGCTTTGCTGACTGTGTTCTTTGCTTCGGGACTGGTGAGTTGTTCATTCACAACATGCAAGAACACACACACACACACATACACACACACAAACTGCATAAGGTGTGTTTACACATGAGGGAGCCTGATACACCCCGAGAAAGTGACGCACATACACACTTTATGCGCCCACATAGATGTAGGACTTTAAAGAGTTAATTGTCATGTACTTAAAAACTTGCATATTTACACACACTTGTACACAAGTGCCTGTGCAGCAACATCTTTACGCACGCACATGTGGACTCTCGTCATCTTCACTGCAGAGATAATGTGAGGAGAAGGGTGAGGCAAAAGTGAGCGGGGAGGATATGGGGCTCTATTATTGTCTGAGCTCATGGCTGAGTAAACTGCAGAAAGGGGATCAGTTTCTCTCTGTCACTATTTTGACAGGGTTATCTTTACTCTAAGAACCTGGAATTCAAATTCAAAGCAGGAGCATTGTGAAAGGTCATGCTGAATTACAGTTTTTTAACTTTAACTTCTGGTAGTGTTTGGTTGTTCACACTACATCAAAAAACAAAAAAAACAAATTTTTTTTTGGGATAGCATGATATATTGTCACAATATTTTAGTGCACTTAACGTGAGAGTGTTATTGGTTGTTGCATTAGGAGAGTGCCTCTTTCCAATTTCTGTCCCTGCTGAGTGTGCTATTAAGAGGGGATTAGTCTAAAACACACTAAAAAAAGAGGCAAGTGATGCACACCCAGCACTGAAACACACAACATCACATAGTTAAACAGACCATTATCATTCTGTGAAATACTGGATGTTGTGTGTTAACTTAAAAAGAGGGGGAAAAAATTCCAAATCACAGATTGCGTCCTCAGTGTGCAAGTATTTGTGGTTAGAGACACACAAGAAAGACAATTTTTCAAAATGAACAAAAACCTGGATTGAAACAAGGAATAGTTAAAAAAAAAAAAAAGCCAAGACATCACAAAATTGATTTCTCAATTAGTTTTTGATTGATATCACCATTGCACGGGGAAAGTTGTATTCGTGGTGAATGGTTGTTAAATGTCAATTTTATAATAGTCTTCAGTTCAATGTGAGAGCATATCAAATAAGTTTTATGATCTCAGAGATCAGAAATAATGAATTCTCAATTATAATATACATGTTCAAATAAGGTACTGTATGTTAGGTGAATTTCAATTTAGATTGACTTTATTGAGCCCTGGACTGCTCCCACAACCTGAGCCAATAAAACTTAATCTTGACCTTTTATTTTCACCGCTTCAGCAAGTACAATTTTTTTTTCAATGTGCTCCTCCCACTTTGTTCACAACAAGCATTTAGCCTGTGATTATTGGATGCTTTGAATTTGCTATTTTCTTTAAATGGAAGAAGGCAATCAGGGTTAAAGAGAACTGAAGTACCATTAAACTCTGCTCAGTACTTTTTAAAATTCCAAATCCCCCCTGACATAAATTGGCATTAATAATCCAAAAATCAAACTCAGAGAGCACCATTTATTCCCATCTCTGTCATTTCCATGGTTATATTTTTTAACTGCGATGCCTTACAATTCATCACCATAGTTGCCCCATGACAGACTATTTCACTGTGAATTTACAATGTGTACTGTCTGATGGGGTTTGTGTTAAAAGCTGTGCTAGAAGTGTCAGAATATTGATTTTAAAGCAGCTACAACATTAAGTATTAATGCAGAGTTAGGCCATCAAAGCCACAGGACCAAACTACGGGTCTTTAAATGATTTTGGGTTAAGAAATTATATTCTCCTACAATAAGACCCAAACAGTACGATTCAGCATGTTGTGTTTAGGTCGTATTTGTAGACAGGAGATAAACATCTCAGGGACTCTTTTTCCTGCCAGGCTACCGCTCGGGCTATCCTCTCTTTCTTCCCACTCTCATGGCATCTCTCACCACCTCATATTTCTGTCTCCTTCCTTTATTTGTATCCCATCATCCCTCCATCCTGCTGGCTGCCTGACCTAAATCCTGTACTGTTTTGGAGCTCTGCTCAGGGCGAGACAAACTCTGTGTGGCTCTCTGCAGCCATACACACATCCTCTCCTGTCCTAGTACATCGACTGTGCGTGAGAGACAGAGGGGAGATGGGGGGTGGGGGCTGACAGAGGAGAATGAGAGAGCTGCCGAGAGGACAAATGCAATGAAAAGCAATGATGAGCAGCCAGGCTTTGAGAAAAACAGATGATGGAAATAAATAAAAAATGTTATAGTGTTTAATGATTGCACTTAATAAAACAAATTAACACTGTCCTAATAACAATAGGCAATTATTGGGAGGTGTTTTATTGTTAGATTGATTGTAATTGACAGATGTGGCAGATGTCTTAAAGATTTCCACGCTTACACAACCAAACGTGGCACATCCGTGTCAGTGTCCCTGTTCTGACCTGCCTCCATCGCCCATAGCTCCACTCATTGGATTAAAATCCTGGCTGACTAGAAGAAAAACAAAGGCAGGCGACACAAACATTTTCTTTTACCTTGCAATCTAGCTACATCTACCTTGAGGAAACTCCTGAAATTTTTAGAAGTTTCATGTCTGTGAGCATTTCGGAAAGTTGAAGCCGCATCCATTATGGATTCAAAGCTGAAAATTCATTATGGATGTAGCTTCATCTTGCTGCTGGTTTTAAGGGATTTTATCCCTCTGTTGTTCCCTCGAATATGCTGAATAAAAAGAAAGTTTACATATATAAAACAAGAGAAATCTGAGATTTCTAATCTCTCCCAAGGGTAGACATGGACACATGAAAATTACACATATTTCACATCCACATCAACCGCCTTTATTCTTTTATTTAGTTTGGTTATCACATGATATTTACTTTCTAATATGAAAGAACGCAAAATCAGACATGTATTGCAAAATGAAAATTTTCAATTGTAGAAATTATTTTAATCTAGATCACCGCCATTATTTGATCAATTCATCTGATCAAAATGCATCTGTATACCAATTTTTATGAAGACATGCTCATTAGTTTTTGAGATATCTTGTTAACAAACAGACAGACAAACAAAGATTATTTTATGAACTCCTTGTCGGAGGTCATGAAGATTTCTCTGTATAGCTGATAAATGTGATCAACATGCTAGAAGTGAAGCAAAAAAAATCATTCTTTTCTTTTGTCTTGCATTCAATCTGGTACAGATGGAAAGTTTACCTGATGAAAGTTCACTGGATGAGATGTACAATGGTGAATGGAAGTCAAGTAATGTGCTGAAAGTTTTGACTTAATTCCTCAAATTAAAAGACACATCATAGATAGAAAAGTGATTAATTCATGGACAAAATGGTGATGGGCATGTTTCCCAAAAAACAAGTGGCAGATTTGGGGAAAAAAAGTTTAAATGTAATATTATGCATGCATTTACGATAATGAGAATTTAAATGCGCGCATTTATTCATGAAAACTCGAAGGTTAGTACAAAAAGTACGTCATCTCACTTTAATTTGTCCTCATCTGCAGATTTCTAGTGACATGAAATGTAAGAAAGTGAATAAATTGTCCAGTTTTTTTCCCCATAATTATAACAGGCTGTTTGGCTCCTCCTCATAAAGTGTGTCCTCTTTTCTTTTGCAGGAAAATGTTCTTTTTTTCTGATTTTCTCTTTCTTTTGATAAATCAGAGTATTTCTCCTTGTCCCTCTCTTACGATGATTTCTTCTGTCATGTCCTTTTGCAGAACGTGGCGGACCACGTGGCCTTTGTAATCACTGTGCCCACGGCACTGGCTATATTCCTGGCTGTGTTTGTTCTCGTCTGCATCGAGTCCATCTTCAAGAAGCTTTTACGTGTTTTCTCCTTGGTCATCTGGGCTTGCTTGGTTGCTATGGGCTACCTCTTTATGTTCTTTGGTGGGATCGTCTCTCCATGGGATCAGGTAAGGAAGAGATTTGTTCTGTGGCGCTTTCATGCGTTGCAGAAGAACACCTGGACATTGTGTGGTATCTTCCGTGTGTACCTACTGTTCATTCAACATTTATGATCAGTATATTAGACTTTAAAGTGTCCATACACTGACAAGAAAATATGATCTGATCTATGTCAAAGTAAGCAGAACAAGTAAACATACCATCAGTTCCAATATCTTGTGTTTTTACTGTTTACATTTGTACAAACAGTTAGTATTTTTACAATAAATAAAAAAAGGAAAGACAAGAAACTTAATTAATCCCATATTAGGACATTTTAAAAATAATCAATGGGAATTTTGATTGGGCTCCTTCAATTAAGACATATTCTTGCATTATCAGTTAGGAGAAGCTTTTCCGAGCCTGGGCACCATCTCCAAATGTCAGATTTTATTTCCTTGAAATGATACGGATGCTTACGAAAAAAGACATCACAATAATGTATTTACTGACTCCATGTGGTGTTTGTTCCATTCACCTTAATGGCAATGTCATTGCTGCGGTTTGTCGTTGATGACGGTCACACTTGTTTCTTTCCCATCTTCTGCTCTCCGTGCCTAATAAAAGACAGGCTTGCCCCGGCAGCACACACACAGAGTTGAGCAGGGGAGAGAAAGGTCAGGTGAACATAATGTAACCTAAGCTGACAACTGTGCTTGTTACATTACTGTAAGTGTGATGAAAGTGCACTGAAAGCCAAGAGGGTTCATTTGGTGATGTGCAGATGTGATTTCAGGACAAAATGTCAGCAAAAAGTTAAATGGTTTGTAATATGTTTGAAGAGAATTTAAAATGTTTCCTCGTTTGTATCCTGATACGGTATTCACACTACATGACGTGATTGTGATACTTGTCTTATCTTTTGCACCCGAGCCCAAATAATTGCACTGTTTTTTTGGGAGAATGCTTGGCTCTGATTGTGCAGATTGTGTTACCACGGCATGGCAGCCTCAGATGAAGAAATTTGCAATTTATTTAATCATAACATCAAACTATTTTGACACATACATGGTACAATATCCACATTTTTACAGACATATATATCGTTCTTACACATCAACTCTTAGCCTCAATCACTGAAATAGTTGTTGTTTATAATTTGAACACTCAAGTGCAAGTTTTGACTGCAAAGCTATGTCTGTCAAGAAATGGTTTGATCTGCATTTTTCAGTTGTTCATTTCAGCTGCATCTGATCAAATTATTACTCTTTCATTAAATCAATCTTTATACCAGAGGCAGACGCCTGTTTCCCAGAGTTGAATTAAATTAGCTTTTGTTTGGACTATGAGTGTTAAAATGCAAAAACTACAGCTGTGTCTAGACCAATTCATTGTGTGTACAGGCATTCATTCATTCATTCATTCATTCATGTTAACTCCTATCTCCACAGAGCTGGAGTTGAGGCAACTTAGGGGCCATTATTCCCCGGAAGTTAACCCCGGATGTTTGAACGGTTGACGTAGGGCGCCGTTTGCCGGACTTATAACGTGACAAAAAAACGTACTGAAACGCAGAATAAAATTGATAATAAAGATTTGGATCTTAAAAGTGTGAATGTCTTCTTCATTCACACAGTAATCATACATTAAGTGAATATTTTAATTTCTCAGCATTAAACCAATAACTATAGCTCTAATGTTCATTTAATCACGCACACTTCTGATTGCTGGAATATGTCATGAACCCCACATGCAGGGGGACAGACTCGATCTGGGTTTTATTTACTTGCAACTGTTCTGCTTGACTCGTCTTTGACATTACACCCAAGCTGCTCTCCAGCCCTATTAGGGTTTTAAAGTCTATCATATGACAGAGTGTAGTAGACCATCCTCTGCCTTTAATATCTAATTGAAGTGATATGAAAGAAGACACAGGAATTTAGCTGGCCTGGGAAATGCAAAACATGTCTCTCATCTCGTACCTTATGTCTTTTGATTTCTGACCTACATCATGAAACAGGCTGTCTGTTAGACTCTGAATCCTAATTTAATCATGCCTTTGTCTCTTGTGAATAAGCTGAGCAAATAATTTCACTGTATAGGGTGTTTATGACAGTTCTTCCTGAAGAACATAATGAGAGATATTAGAATGAAATACTAATGGAATAAAAAAAACCCCCAAAAAACTGCATTATTGAAGACTGGCCATCTCTTTCTAAAAACTATAATTCTTCTTTAAGAGCATTAAATGGCTTGGCTTTCATCAATATGCATCCATTATTAATACAGTATAATGGGAAAGAGGTTGATTGTTCTTGTAGTTTTTTTCTATTACTAAGTTGATTACAATATCAAAATTAATGCTTTATCAAAGGGCAGTAGTAGTAGGGTAATAGTTTTCTCGAACTAGACTGACAAAATACACCAGCTTGTGTAGTGATAATGGAACATACTGTAGCTAAACCTTTTGTGGATATCAAGTTTCATTTGGCTAGACTGTAATTACTATTCTTTCTTTCAATGTATAATTAATTTTGTTATCCTATTTTTATAATTATGTCAATTGGCTTGAGGGTCTTTAATGTTCCCAGTGTGTGTGTGCGCGTGTTTTATTCCTTATTTTTGGATTCCCTCTTAACACTACAAAAAGTTAATTGATGATGTCGTTGTTTGTCTCTCTGTATTTGTTCTGTGGGAAATGGATGAATGTATGTCATATACCCACTGATCTGTAGACATAAAACTTCGATTCACTTACAACTATGGCTTCACATGACAAGACAAAATGCTGTACCTCGTTGCCACTCCACGTGTCCTGCAACATCGACTAATTGAAAACAGAAAAGCCATTTCAGAGCTGCTCTCATTCACTAGTGTTTGGCAAGAGAAATGTCTAGTGTGGACTTGTCTTTCACAAAGAGGTAGCTAAAGATGCACTGATTCACACACCTCTCCATTCATTCCTTTCTTCTGCTCCCTGGAAATGTCAGGCCATTATGCCATTAAGGCTCTCTCACTGCTGCATCTTCGCTGTGTTAATTAACACTTATTTAAAAAGACATTACCGTCGATAGGCTCTCCAGTCGCTGCGTTTTCAGGGGCTTCTTCTCAGTTTATAGTTTAAGGAAATTACTAATTAGGGTTCTCACGTTGCTTCATCTCAGTGTTCAGCATATTCATATCACTGAGGAGAACAGAAAACTTACGTCATGCAGCAACAAAGTGAATGTGAACAACATCTTCTCATGCAATCTGAAATTCAAAAGAAAAAAAATTTTAATCTTTGAATGATACATAAGAGATGTTTGCTAATAACCCAGAATAATAAAGTAATTAGTTCCCAATATCTTGCAGATTGAGTAAGGCATGGACATATATTTACTTTTTCTCAGTCTGTAAATCAGCTGGATTACGTTAACTTCTTTACTCGGATAATAAACTGAACAGCCATATGGTCATGTATTATGATAAATGAGGTGAACTGCAGTAACACTGATGATGTTAGTGAGTGGGATATGTTAGGCATTGCGTTGTTAAACCTGATACAGAAGAAGCAGGAAGATGGGTTTTTACTTTGCAGTAGTCAGTTTCTTTCACAAGACACTCATTGATGAACGTGGTCCCATGAAGTCTTCATGGGAGCCTTAACCATCACATAACCAAGTAGCAAGATAAAGAGATAATTTTTTTGTAACTGATTGTCCTTGACCACATTCAAGTGGTTAAAGTGAAATAAAATGCCATTTTTGAAAGAACTTGTCTCCATTTAAAACCATTTGTATTTTTTGAAACGCAAAGAAAAGCCATGAGATAAATAACAGATGAAGTTAGTATCTAGGACATGACAGTAATCCCTGAAAGTGCACTGGGTCAGCGCTTAGGGGTGTATAATATTTTGAGGGCTGGGCTGCAGCATGTAATGTCTATAAGATCATGGCAGTAGAAGATTTTATTGGGTTTTAACAGTAAATCTGGAGAAGGGATGGTATAAAAGGGATAATTTTAATCTCCAGTAAATTTGCAGAAATAAGGTTTCTTCTTTTGCATTGTTACCACAGGTTCTCCTAATACAGGTCAATGTCTGTCCGCACCAGTTTGGTGACACTAGATGTCACTGTTGAGCAGAACTGACCAAGTGTGGCATTGCTTATTGTCTAAATCTCTAATAAATGTATGAAAGCGTATGACAAAAAAAAAATCTTCCCACTTATTTTTCTAAATGAATGGGCACATTTTTCCTTTTTTCCAGAACTTTTTTCAAATATGTAACGATAAATGATAAACTGCTATTCTGAAATTTTACCAATTTGTACCTGTATGGTTTCTGAGAGCTTGTGCAGAAGCAGAAATTGTTATTACTTTGATGGATCTCCTTTATTCCGTTTTCTAAGTTACAATGTCAGTTCAGTAAAAAAACAAAAACAAAATGTTTTTCTTGTGTGAATTCAAAAACTTTCCATAGAAAATGTTTTAACTAGCTTTATCTTTGTAATATTTCTAGAATCACATTCTATGAGCAAAATAAAATGTGCAGCATTGAAGTGGTGGGTAAGGTCTCGCATTGCTCTTAAAGTGGCTTCGCCCCCATTGTAGAATGGATCTCATGATTCATGAAGTTTTGAAAAGCAGATGAGAGTCTGATGTGTGTTTTTCTTTTTCCCATGTTCCACACACTGGTACACCAGTCACTATGCCACCTTTGAGATATCTGAGGTTACATCTTCCCATCTCTGTGATTGATACAAGCTTTAGTGCTGACAATGAGCTCATACATCGCTAGCTGCGTGGGTGTGAAGGTGTTTCAAATAAAAGGCTCATCGTCTATATCTCCAAACATATCCAGAAAGCGAGGATCTTTAGGTTAAAACCCATGTGAGCATGTGTTGCACTCTTCCTGACTCCTGAAATTCTTCACTTTTTAAATCCTGGACTTGGACTAAGATCTGCAGCCTTTTCCAATTATATTAACAACCAATCTTTGAATCTGTGGTCATCCTGGTGTTACTGTGCAGAAGCTAAGTGGATCGCTGCTACAGAGAAGACACATTGGAAGCGAAACCCAGGGCTAATTAAATACTTTCTTTGCTGTAACAAGAAGGTGGCCATGAGAAGTAGGGGGATGAAACAGTGATTAGAGAGAGGGATTCATGCTCTCTCATCACCTCGCCTGTCATGTAAAGCCCTAAGCTCATTAGGAGTGGTGGAATTTTTTTCATATCTTTCATGCATGGTTGCCATTGCTCGTGAGTGGCTGAAAACTAAACGGTGATGCCCTTTCTAACAATATGGAATATATATATAAATTATATGTGTATAAAAAAAACAGACTGCTTGATTTCTTATGTCTGTTTAATGAAATGTAATTTGAGTGTATCAGCTATCAAATACCATCATCCTTCCCGATATTTACGTAATTTTTAGTTTGTGTCCTCTGGAGCTCCAGAGCTTCTCTTTTGATCAATTACTATTGAAAACATTTTTGAGCCTGACAAAATTGCATTCCTGCTCATATACTTTCTTTACTATAGACTCATCCCAGCAAAAAGAAATGCTGGAGTCCACACACACACAAACACACAAACACACACACACACACACACACACTGGCCAAAACATCATGTACAGTATAACTTAGTAGTAGCACGTTGGATCCCATTTTCCATGAGAAGTGACTTCGTTCTTGACAGCAGGATTCAACAAGATGCTGAGGTCTTGTTCCACATTGACATATCCAGTATTGCACATTTGCTGCAGATTCGTCAGCTGATTAATCTTGATATGAATCTCCTTTCCCACTACATCCCAGTGTTGCTCTTTAGAGCTGTAACCTGCTGGCTGTGGAGCCCTCCAATGAAACCAATTTCAAGTTAATAAAAAAAAGATGGTTGAAGATCTGGAAGTACCCATCAGATGATGGTACACTGTGGTTATAAAGAGAAGGGCATTATCAATGTTGGTGTTCATTTCAAATTGTGATCCAACCATCTGCAACAGAAACCAAGACTCATCAGATGAGGTTGATCCAATTGTGTGTATTGGTAAGCCCGCGTAAACTGCAGCCTCAGTTTCAGGAGTGGCAACTCGCGTGATCCTCTACTGCTGGAGCCCATCAGCTTCAAGCTTTGACATTGTTGTGGGGTCAGAGATGGTCTTCTGCAAGGCTCGGTTATAATGAGTGGCTATTTGAGGTACTGTTGCACTTCTGTCATGTTCATTTAGTTTGAACTCTCAGTAGTACTTTCTCCTTTTATTAACTTGTCCGTCATCATCATTTTCATTGCATCTTATTGCATGCTTGCATAATTTTGAAATTGAGGTGCCTCAACCCAGGGGAGTGCAGGCCACGTATGGGTTTTATCACTAACTGTTTACTGTTGCACGTGTATGATTAAAAGGTTTCTACACAAGTCAGCGCTTGTGGCGTTCCTTTTATGTTCGACAGGCTCCTTTCAGGATAGGTGGTAACTTGAGTCACTGATGTACAAGTAAATTAATGGAAGTAAAATGTCTTGCACGAATATATAGATTTAGTTAATGTTTACAGTTAATTTACTACATGCATGGTGTGTGAGAATTGAATTTTGTAGAGAGTAGCCCCTGGTCAAGACATGCTGTGGACAAACCATAAAACGACCGCATACAAACCTGCTAGTGCAGAAAGAGATTGGAAATATATAACAAATTGGAACCACTGAGCAATTCAACAGCATTATTTCATACAGTTTCACGCTGTAAGCCTTTTAGCACCGGTGATTCCATGTTTAATCCTGCCAGAGAACATCCCAATCGTTTTAATGCGACCAAATGTGAGGATTTTCTGCTATAACTCGGGCAGATTTGTACAAGAAAATGTGCCAAAAAAGATGAAAAATTACCCACCATTCTCTGTAAAGCTGTCACTTCACAGTTACAGTCCAGCTGATGTTAAGATGCTTATAGAAGTAGTTAAAGCACAGTCCTTCACATCTGCATTTGAAACAAACAGCTTTTCAAGAAAAACCTTATCAATTCAGTGTCTGACGAGGCCTTTCCAATTTGTATTCATTGAAGCAAGATGTCATATTCCCAAAGTATTTAAAATAGCCCTTTTTAAGCCTCTTTTACAAAACAGAAGCCCTGATCCTTCAGTTCCTTGCAGCTCTTGGACAATCTTTAGTCTCTCGGTGTTACACATATTTCTGAAAAAAAAAATGTTTTTTGAATTCAGCTATTATTTAAACTTGAAAAATAAGTGGTGGACAGTTCTTTCCATTTTGTGGGTTCATCAAAGCACCAAGACAACCTTAGTTGTAGTCGCAAATTACATCAGACACTATTGAAATACCAGTAAAATTACATTGTTGGCATTTTATAATGTGAAGTCTGTATTCAATAAAATGGAAAAACCTATTTTATTGGTATCTTTGCAACAGTTTATACACAGATGTTTCCGCATGGTCTTTAAACATGTACCTTTATTTCTCAAGTAGATTCCGCCACCAACTCTGCTTAATATCAGCTTTTGCTTACAATATTAAATGTCACTTATTTCTTTCTCCATGAGATTTACAAATATTGATACAGTTTTGATTTTCAGTGTTTAAGGCTGTGCAAGTGTGAACCTTCTCCAATTGTTGTCTTTCAGTGAGAGTTGAAGGATAAACAGTTTGAAGAACGCATAGCTCTCTAAAAATGGATTTCTCTCTAAAAGTTGTTTAATCCAAACATGCAAAAAAAAATACACTTTATTCAGTACATTTACTGATCATTTGTTCAACGTGAAGATCTAAATGAAGTGGCACTTAAGAAAAGGCATGCAAAAATAGTTTATTGAAGAGTCTTTTCACTCTGTACTATAAACAGTATTTCTTTAAGGATTTTTCAGTCGTTTAATGATAATTTTAATTTGGGATTTTTCTTTCCTTATCTATCTTCTCATCTAGATTATTTCTTCAAAACAATGTTTGGCCAAAATTAAGATTATATTCTGCATGTGTGCAGGACATTAAAGCTTTTTGGTACATTGAAGGGCAAATGACATACAGTACAAGAGGGTAATTTTTGAGTCACCATGAAATGTCACATTACCACAACTTAAAAAAACAACAACAAACAAAACAAGAGTTATTGTAGTGTCTCTGGTTTAAAGGTGTAAAAGCTGAATGTGACCAGTTTTCTCATTTCAAGGTCAGATCACCAAATAGCTTACAATTTCTTGTTATTGAAGGAGACTTTTACCACATACACGCACATACACACACTTCCAAAAATGCAAGTTGAATCATTTTCTTATTCACTGAAAAACTGCTGACTGGTGTTGTATAGCAAGTTTGGTCTATTATTATACTTGGTTGGTTGGTTTTAAGAAGAGGGTGAAGTACGATGAGTGGTTTACACTGTGGTGTTGAAGTTCTGTGCTACTTCTGCTCCAATAAGCACTCAATACATCATGTCCTTCTTTTTCCTGCCATGGACAATATTATTCTGATAGACTAGATACTTAGACATCTTTTAAGTGCTTGAAATGGTTGCATTGCCAAAATACGTGCACTGGTTTTGAATAAAAGCTGTCACTTTCCAGGGTCACCAATGTATTATCATGATTGAGGTATCCATTCTCTTCTTTATGTCAGTACAAATTATTTCCCTCAAACCCTCTGCATACTAACAAGCTAAATGGACATCCCCCAGTGTCAGAAATAACATGACATCTGTCCAGTACTACTGTGCAGTCGAGGGGACACGCTGTCAAAGAATAAAAACATTAGTTTATGTTGACATGCTCAGAGGGACTGGAGAAGAAATCTTTACATTATAAACTGCACTGTGAGCAGACTACACTAAGAGTGCAGGGACAATAGGCAGATAGACACTCCACCTATGTAATCCTACATTATCCACCATTTACTGAAACATTTTCGGATGCTAGGGATTATTATGCATCCCTCCCAATTAAGATTGACTCTACATCACTGGCAGACTGGAAGAAAATACAAAATAAATGTTAGTTAAGCATGGCTCTCATTGCTCACATATAGTGTGAAAATCACTAAATTAATTCCAAACCCACATTTTAACGCCATATATGATTTGACTCTTTACAATCCACAAATTTTGTGAAATAGTGTTTGACTCCATTGAATATAAGAAGCTATTTCGGAGCCCTAAATTGTCAAACCTGCCACAATTATGTCTCAATTGTATATCAAACAAATTAAAGCTGATTATAGTCTGCTCTGAACATTTGGCAATCGAAATATATATTTAGACATCTTCACATGAATTACAAGATAGAACACATGTTGGGAATGCCCTTCCACTCTGAGTAAAATCAAAACATCAAGGATCTTGCAATAAATATTTCTGCACCAGAGTTTGTGTGGAGTACACTTTTGCATTTTCAAACCTTTGATCAATTGGATTCTTATCCTTCCCCCACAAAGCCCCTGCTGTTTGCTGATGGTGAGGAGAAGGGCTTATCTGTGCAGTCCAGCCTCTGTCCCTCACTGAGGGATGCCTGGAACCTGTCCCATCTCCTCTTCTTCCTTCTCTCTGTTGCTCAGACGCACACACGCACACACACACACACACACACACACACACACACACACACACACACAGAAACCAGGCTAATTTAAGCCAGAAGACCTGGAGAAAGGGGAGATCGGGCAGAAGAAAAAGCCCTGTCAGGTTGGAAGTACAAAGAAGAGTGTAGATAGTGTTTGGGCTAAAAATAGTGATGGAAAAATCAGGAAAGCAGAAGGAAGGATGATAGAGTAAAGGGAGGCAGAGCCGATAGAGGGATATGAGTTTACCAACCTTTAACTTATCTTAATGATTTAAGTCAACAAGCCTTGGCTTAATGAGGAAATCATGACACCAAAAATGCAGTGGATAATTTCTCATTAATTATGGATCGTCACTGTAAATGAATAACTATTCTTCTTTTTTTTTTTTTTGCAAGTTTCAAAGAGAATAGCTAAAAATTAAATTGGTTGTTAAAAAGCAGGCTGACAAACACAGTGCAAACTCACACAGACAATCACGCCACATTGTAAATCTAACCAGTAAACTCATCCCATCCACTGTCTGTGGACTAAAAGCCTGATGTAATTGACACACCATCTCTATAATTTGTTTTATGAACCCTCCTCAGTGTCATTATTGTGAAATGATTCATGATGCAGAGGCAAAGTAGACAGCACCATGATGAATTTCAGTGGATTAAAAAAAAAAAAAAAAAAAAAAAAAAAAAAAAAGATCAGCCTTGTTCACTTAATTGTCAGATGATGGTCTTTACGTGCTCCTCCTCACCAGCACTGACGAAAGCTCTTCACTGTGCCATTACTGGCACACATATCAAATACGCTGGAGAACTCAGCAGGTGTCTCATCCCCTGCAGCCTCTCCATTATCCTTGGTATTCGTTCATGATTGAGTTAGCGGCATTGGATTTCAGAGCATTAATTTTGAAAAAAGGCTATCTGGACTCTAAACAAATTATGTTTCTGTGCTAGATGATCGTTGGCAGCAATTAGCACCACTCCACTGTATTGGGAAGTTAGTTATTCTTATCTCTTCTAACATTTTGTATAAAGGCAACTTTTTAGGCACCAGGAAGTCGAGTGTTTCAGGTATTAGCTCCCGAGCTTGACTACACAGAGGTCGTCGAGCCTCAGAAACCGTCCATTGCTTTTATTTTAAAAACTCCTGCTGGTGGACACAATCACTCCAAGTAAATATGTTTATGAAGGTGATATAATCCACCCACATTTGGTTTCACTGCAGCATTTTAGCAAATGAAGGATCAGAGTACAGCCTTTCTCAGAGACAATCTGGAAGATGTTCCAAGGAAAAGAGGCCAGGAAAAGTATGAGTTTAAGAGATATCGCCCTTAACATCCAATTGCCATATTAATGTAATTGCTACCTTTTGTTGTTTTTTGAAAAGCTGTAATTGTTACAGCTTTTCTCTTTTCATGTTGAAAATTCTCTCTGGTATGAGATGAAATCCACATCCAGAAAATGCATATGTAATGTATGAGTCTACTGATCTTACACTGGTGGCCTATTTCAGCTGAGGCAGCCTTTATCTGCTCAAGATTTTAAAATTCATGTCTTCCAAGCATTTTTTTTTTTTTTTTCACAAGGTAACAATAATGATCTGACTACAGCCTTAAACCTCCACATCCACTCTTGTAAGGACGTTTGTTACTGCATATAACTGTCTTTTCACCCTTGGGACTTTCTATTTCCCTCACCAACACACTCCTGTTCAGTTTTTCCACTTCTCCTCATCAGCTGACAAACCTTTCCACAGCTGTTTTATCTTTTTCTCCCACACCAAAAACACGCTAGTCTTCCCTCTGATTGCTGTTTGTCACTGGCTAATGATTGTGCATGGCAATTTCGTCCTTTCCCTTTCTGCCGACTTCCCCACTCCTGCCTCTCAAGCAGTCCACATCCCAAAACTTTTCAGCTCTGTCTTTATGTTTGCATTCGGATCTGGACTATTGTTGCCAGTATTACTGAAGCATGACATTGCAAGAATAAAACAAGACTGCGCCCAATTACAGCTCAGTCAGGCAGCAGTACAGTGGGATTATAGACTAGGTCTCTCCTGGGCTACAGGAATGCAACTGCAATGCATACAATTTTATTTCTAGTTTTGTTTTAAGAATCATCGTCAACAGAAAACATTTTCTTTTCTTTTAGTGTAGAACTTCCCACTTCTCTCATACACTTACATATATACAGCAATAGAAAAACAACACAATAATCATTTGCCACCGAGTTTTTGTATTTTTGCAGTGAATAACCCCAGTATAGACAGTCTCTGTCCAAATACAAGAAACAATGTCATATTTCCCACAAAGGAGATTACTGCAAATACTCATTGGCTTATGTAGAAAGGTAAATAGTTTACGCAGAATAGAAAATGGAAACCCCAGACTGTAGGTCCAGAAAGATACCCTATTAAATGAAAATAAATGGTTCGAGGTGAAAGCTGAGCAGCTCCACAGCATGGCGGTCATACTTCTGTGACCCCTACAAGTCCCAGGAGACAAATTATTATAGACTTGGAAATGGTCAGATATTACATTTGGCAGCACGGATTGGAATCCTGTCAGTGGGCTAATCATTACTTGTCTTTGCCCCGAGTCATAGGATGTCAGAGTTTACTCACCCTGACATCTGGATGGCCCCTACAATTATAGGCTGTCTCATCAATGCTGTTGTTCCACCAAGACAAGGAATTATAGACCTGCGAGTGAAAAAGTCCATGGGCAATCTACCAGTCCAACCATGTCTACCTGTTGTGAAAAGTGCAGGGAATTACCTGTACTATGTGTGGAATGCTTTTATTGTATATTGTATGTCTTTTAAAAAATGTTCAGTCCGTGCACATTGTGTGTTATTGCTTGAATTAACAATTTTTGGGAATCAGTGGGCATTATTACATATGAAGCTTCAAATTGTTCAAACACAAAAAGATACTTTGGATCTTTCATTACACTATTAGTATGGATTGCTGTTTTTTATGAGAAGGGGCATATAGCATGTTGAGGCTTCTCATCCTTTGATTTCTTATGCAGAAGGTGATACACAATATTTCAAAATGTGCATATTGTTAAGCTGCAAGTAAAATAGGGCTAAATGAAGACGGTCGAACAAATAAACCAACTAGAACGTGTACCTGGTGGAGGACATACCTTTGCCAAGGCTACATTTGTTTGTGGAACCTAGTTAGCATTGCTAGCAGTTAGCTCATCCATATGCTAACTAGCCTGTAATAGCAACATCGCTGTTCAAAACACTGAGCAGCACACAGATAAACCACTACTGTCAATGCACTACTAGTCAATGCACTCATACTGGTGTTTCTGGATATTTTCCGAACTGGGATATTAGCTGCAAGCATCAGAGCGTAGGTAGCAGTGTGCCAGCAGGCGGCGAGCGGTAGCTTCCATGTTGCAGCCCTGACTGACTGAAAGTGCAGTACAGCGGAGTTCCACACCGGTGTAAATACCTTAGCTCTTCAGGAGCTTTTCAATGCCAACATGTAATGGATTGGTTCTTGGATAATGACAAATCATCCCTGAAGATTTTATACAATTTGGGTGAGTAGTTTTTATGAAACGTTGGTAAAATGCATACAAACAAACAAACAAACAAACAAACAAACAAACAAACAAACAAACAAACAAACAAACAAACAAACAACTAAATAGATAAATAAATAGATGAATAGATAATACACATGGACAAAAAACATAACCTACTTCCATTGGTGAAGGTAACAAAGCAGGAGAAAGTCCTCTGTTGTGCCGCACCCTGTTGCGGAACACTGCACCTAGCATGTACAGTGGAGGTTAAGTTGGATAGGAAGTGCAGAGGAGTAATTTACCCAAGGGGAATCAATAAAGTATGCCTTCTTAACAGACATTACAGAAATACCTCGCTTGCATCAAACCAGTTTCTCCTATGAACATCAGCGCCTGATCATATTGAATTTTTCATCAAGAATATTTCATGGAGCACAGTAATCTAATTTTTGGTAATCTTGTGCACTGCCCTGAAAGTATATATGCAAATCAGATTATCAGTGACGAGAGTGCCATACAGTGTGTATTTAATGTCTATGAATAATATGTAATACTTTACTAAGTCCTTTGTATCCAATTAAAACAGTCAAAAGGCAGTCAAACACATTTTTTGGCCTATTTTGGAAGAAAGATGGGAAATTATGAGGATATTTCTTGTTGTGGCTGAATAGATGTAGTGATAGAATGATCATAGTGCAACATTGAATCAGATGGCCTTTGTCATGGCATTGTGTCCAAATATAACCTAGCATAATCTTCTGAAAGTGTTCAGAAAAAGGAGACTACAATGAACAGTAATGCATTTTGAAATGATGCAACAATAGTTTGCAGATTTCTATGGAGTTTAAAAGGTGCTCCACATCAATTTTCTCAATCCATCTTATATACTATGCTTTTTCTCTGAATACAAATGCTACAAGAACAATTGATTGATTTTTGATGTATTTCAGTTTGTCTTTTTAAGGCCCTGTCCGTGTATGTAGATGACAAACAGGATAGTGTTATTCTTGCATTTTGGTGTATGTCATACTCACATTTAGGAACTTCAAATTGCACAGCTTAGCAGGGAATAAATCTATATAAAATAAATCAGTCTGTTGGTGCTTTCACATGCAAGGAACAGGAATGATAAACCAAAAAGGAAGAATCAGTTGAGAGGGCTGGATCTTATAGACACATGGGAGAAGAAGGTGACTCAGGTGAAAAGTTTAGAAACAAGGTGGACAAACAAAGTATTTTATTGATTGAGCGCTTGTTTGTTTTATTGATTGATTGATTGATTGATTGATTGATTGATTGATTGATTGAAAAAAGGGAAGGGTGTTCCTACCAGTATATCATTTTACTCAGGAAAAATAATGTAACATCTCTGCAATTGTGTTATTGTTGCAATGATAAGGTTTAGTGATTATATTTGTTGGTTCCGATTCTTTTGTATTACCTCGAGGTAATATTGTATTGCCTGTGATTGGCTGAGGGTGGAGAAGGGGGACGGGTCAGGTGAGCATGGAGACTGCATTCATGGCATGTGTGTGTTTGGAGGAGAGAGAAGGAGACACTGGTTTGAATCAGTAATTCTTTTCTAACGTTGGTTAGGCAAAATTATATTATAACATTGTGCAGCATTCAGTGAAAGATCCTGCTTCTGCTGTAATACCTCTTGTACCCCTGTTTGTGTGACCTGTCCTTCCTACAGCTCTTGAATGTATGTGAAAAACTCTCTCAGCAAACTATGTTATCGTCTGTCTTAGACCTGTTTATTATCCGTTTCTAATAAAATGCTGCAGTGCTAACTTACGAAATTTTCCATATTTCTGTCTCCTCACCCCTGCCTTCCTGGGTGCTTTTGTGTTGAGACTGAGATCTACTCGACCCTGTATCGAGCAAAAAAAAAAAAGAAAAGACAACTGACAAGAAACTTTGTTAAACAACTCTTTATTCCAAGCAGCTCCAAATGAGAAAATCCACCACAATGTCCTGCTGAACACTGCAATAGTGCACAGTGACTTGGACAAGTAACTTAAAGCTGATTACTGGTTTGGAAATAGTAACATGTTACCGACACCACTGAAAACAAAGAGATTCGCAATCAGATCAGAATGATGCTGTATATAAGCTGGAGGAGCCACTGCCCATTTGACCTTTTCATCTGTTGCTGTGATGTTGCTCTGGTTTATGTAAAGTAAAAACTACAGACTGGTGATAAGGGACTAAATGTAAATGGGTTTACATGTGGAATTTATCGGAGGTTTATACCTGTTGTGGACATGGATCTGATGTTAAAATACCTTTTTCAGCAAAGAATCCCTTGACATTTGCCAAAATGTACATTCACTGCTGCAGTTTGCCTTTAAGAAATGCAACAAAGAGCAATGTCTAACAGACCAGGTGCTGTTTGACTCTCGCCCATCTCCCTCTCTTCGGTGTCTTTTCCCGTCTTCTCTCCATCTCAGCACACCCTAACTGAGCTTCCCCACTGACCCTGAAAATAGACTCAAAAAGGTTAACCTGGCTTCAGTACATTGGAACACTGGCCTCTTTCTATCCATGAGCAGCAGCAGATCAGGGACTTTGACTGTGCAGCAGAAGGTGGAGTAAGAAATATGTGTGTGAGTACGTCTATGCATGTGGAGCTTGAATCAAAACGGAATCACTCCACAGTCGACATTATAGGTGGCACTTTTGAAGTGTAGGAGCTAATTGTCCCATTTTCTGCTTCATGCAATCAAGAGAGCTCAGGTAAACCAAAGACGCGAAGATTCAAAAATTACCACCCTATTTATAACTGGTGAATATTTTATTTTTATTTCTTCATAACATTTAGCCTGTTATTTTTTCTACTCTTTTTCAGGCATTCGTTCCCTTAAGCCTTTCCTCATTCTTCCCCTGCAGGTGTGTTACAAGTCTTTCTCTCTCTCCGCAGGTGTCATTTTTCCTGTTTATTGTGTTTGTGGTTTACACCATGCTGCCATTCTCCATGCGGGATGCCATCATCGCCAGTGTTCTGACCTCTGCCTCTCACACCGTTGTGCTAAGCATCTCCTTATCAACCACAGCTGACCACATGGAGCCCATAGTGTGGCAGGTAAGGTCATCAAACTCTAACATAAAGGCTACAAATGAAATTCATGTATAACTGCACAAACTGCAATGATTATCCATACTCATGTCCTTCCAAAAGAATATGCACATGAGCACACAAGCACCCCCAGACAACACAATCATCACATTTTGTGTATGTGAAAGGACTTTGCACTATATTCAATTAAAACGCACAAAAAAAATCATTCTATTAAACTTAAGCAAAGATACGGTGTACACTATGAGCCTTCTATAATTCATTCAGCATGAGGAACAGTTTAATATCATATATCTTTTTCCCAAGGGCCTGCTAATGGAATATTTTTCTACAGATGAATGATGTTTCCACATCTTCCTAACAAAATGGATATTGTAACCACAAAGTCAGTATTTTTAGCAAACAAGCAACAAATATGACCTTTAACTAAATCTAATTGAGCAAAACAGGTGAACAATGGAAATGTGTGTGTGTGTGTGTGTGTATGTGTGTGTGTGTGTGTGTGTGTGTGTGTGTATGTGTGTGTGTTGTACACCATTAAAAGGTCACTTTGATTCAGCAGTATGGCTGTTAGTATGCTAAAGGTTTAGCCAATTGTCTTATGTTTTGAAAGGCAGAACAATATCAGGATTCTAATTATGTGAATAATACATGTTTCAATTAATTTGAGCGAATTTAAACCTAATTCCTAAAGTCAGTGCTTGTCAGCAGTCTGAGGGCTAATGCCAGTGAACGCATGAGCACCATTAATCCAACAGGCATGTCATTAAAGCCAAATTTCGGCGTAATGGAGAATTAAAAAAAATGTAAGAAGCCCTGACCCACTCATAACTGCCAGCTCTGATATAATGTTGATGATATGTTTACTGCACAGAGAGCACAACTTTGTTGTACCAGTATAAATCATTTAATGTGGATTGAATGGGTAGTAAAATACCTGTTTTTTCTTTTTACTTTGAAGAATGAATTAAGTATTTGAATTCTTAATGATGTAATTATGAATTACTATTTTTAAGGCCCTGTTTACACCCAAAATGTAACAATAGCTTTGTGTATTCAATTGAACACTTTTATGTGTGCTTAGCTCAGTCACGTATATTCACTTATTCATAGTTTGAATTTCAAAACAGATACCAAGTGTATAATGTTTTATTAACACATTTGTGCCAATAACATTCTGTGAATTAATTTCTGAAAAGAACTGAAAAACCCGGGACATCTCACTTAAATGTAATATAAAAGGAACAATCACATCAGAGATGAGTTGAGTAATGTTTTCAATGTGTTTCTGCTTCATCATGTGAATTTTATCAACTTGATCATTAAACTCTACAGAAAGTCAACGAGACAGTTACTTTGATCAGGTGTGTTGAAGCAGGAAGACCAACAGTTATCCCAAGAATATCTACTGTGCAAGTATGGAAAATGTTTTATTAGACACTACCTATTTCTCTATCTAACAGTAGTTCCTTGGTTGTACGAGATAGCAGCTGTATTTGGATTTTGACCGACTTTTCTGTGATGTAGCATGAACATATGGGAATCTTGGCTTCATGGGGATGTAAGCAAGCTACTCATGATGTGCCAAATTATTTTGTATTTTACTTATTAAAGATCCCCTCTGAATGTACAAGGATATAGTTGTGAATAAATACATTAACATTAATTACATCTGACCTGAATTAAAAAACAATTTTATTATTATAGTTCTTGCGGTTATACAAACATATAATTTGTATATGTACAAATTATATTCTTAAATGTTTTATGAGTTGTTTCAAGGTTATGAAGTGGAGCATTAATTTACTCCCCTCACCCACACACACACACACACACACACACACACACACACACACACACACACACACACACACACCATACAGGGTGTGCTACACTAAGTATAGTCGTGCAGGCAAACCACACCGAGTTGGAGGTTTGGCTGTGGGACAACTCGAGCTGCTAGGCTTGCTTTCCCCCTGCTTTTAGAAGTGTCCGTCACA